>NPHW01003375.1:457-18114 GCA_002240705.1 Elaphomyces granulatus
TAAAAGGGGGTGCTCCTTAGAAACATGGGGGGTGCTCCTTAGAAACTCCCTCAAGTAAAGCTAAGTACTTAGGTTAGCGTATGTAGAAAAAGTAAGAATTTACAACCCTTAACCTAACCTGCTTACAAAACACGTCCCCCTACTCAGGGTTTCTTCCCAAGGAGCAATGGAAGATGATACAGAACTTGGTCCTTGGAGGACATAAAAGATGGAGTATTGCACCCGTTCATGCAAAGAGTGTTGGTTCGAAATGAGGTTGAGGGGAGGAGTCTGTCACAATTGCTTTTAACCAAAAGAAAAAGGACTACAAAGAGGATGAGACCCCTTTCTTAATGTCCATGGAGAATAAGATGGATGCGGGTGAGATTCCGGCTTGTCTGCCGAAGCTTACTCAATAGGCTATGATTATCGCCCGAGCTCACATGTACGTTTCGATACTGAGACCACCAGTACATATCACTATCCGACCACTGCGTGATGCAGAATTTAGTCAAAATGGTCGAGCTAGATATCGTCATTTTACGCGCGTTTGATAGTGATTCGCGTAGTTCAAAGGGCCTTTCCGGGTCCGTAACTTAGATCATATTAAGACTTGGCTCGAATATATATCTAAAGAGACACCACCCAATTATCGATATGTATGACTTGTTGCACTTCTGGAGGATGGCGATGCCTCGTCTTCTCCACGTCCCGAAAATCATATTCCACGATCTCGATGAGACAGCGGCGTACAATGCAATCGCGATTAGACCCGGCTTAAGGGCAATGATGATAGTAAGATAGGAATTGGAACTTGGGCAGAGAACCGGGCAAGGAATCTAGACACAGTAAAGAGAGACAGTGTCTTCATTTTTTATAAAAGTAAAAGCACTTCAAGACATCTCAATTGCATTCTTCGTTGAAAGTGTTACATACCTCCAAATCGTCGGCCTCGCTCTCCCGGCACCCTGGTCAGCTTCAGCTGCGCGTCTAATAATGCGCTGGGTGGGTGCCACAGACGCTTTCTCGTCGTCAGGTTCTCAATTGTAGCAGAGCTCAAATTAGAGTAACAACATCACACGACCCTTCAAGCCCGCTAAAAACATTCATCAGCTGTGTCATCAAGTTTAAAAATCAACGCGGAAAGTCGGACCGTCTTTGAGAACCGAGATTTTTCTTGTTGGGAAAAATGGTTATTAGTACTATCATCTCTATAATCAAGCTTTAGAGGTCTGCTAGGTGCTATCTTCGCATCATGCAAAACCATTTGACATTCTGATGCTCATCGTACATCCATCGTATTTTGTACCAACCAAAGTTTGGAGATCTATGTAGAACCCTAGTTTGTAGCCCTAGTTTGTACCAGGCGAAGGGAATCAATCACCTTGCCTCAACGCATCGTCCAAGAACCTCAACAACTTCCACAAAAAATGCTTTCAAAATGCTCTCAGACCTATTCGACAATTCACCCGTCAGACATTTCAGAGCTGCATCCCGATATTCGACGCCCATATAGTGAGCCATTTTCTCCCTCGTGAGCCTTATGAGGTCTTCTCTAAACTTGGTAGCGGCACATCTTTCATCCCACAGTTTCCACGCCGATGTCCAAGTGCCAATTTCAACAAGCAAGACGCCGAAACTATAGATATCAAACTCCCTCCGATACCTGTCGAGCGGTGTGCCTTGGCATGATGGATGTCGATACAGGTTGAAACGTGCGCTGTCCGCGGGTTTCTCTGACGAGGCATCCTTGTGGTCTGGCCTGGAGTATTCAAAGCCGACGAGGTACGGTCGTGTCCAAGCAATGCCGTGATTTGACGATGGAAAGAGCACGTTGTGACTCCTGATGCTTTTGTGGAGCCATTCGGCAGTATGCAATATGGCTAAAGACAGGCCAAGAGCATATGCGATCTGGTAGCGGTCCTCGAGGGACGGCAAGTTCTCCGTCGAGGGGTAATCTATGAGCGCCTTAAGAGCCGAGACATCACTACCAGGGCCAGGGTATTCAGAAACGAAGCCATAACGCCTTGCGGAGGGCTCATCAAAATAGCCAAGACATCGCAAAGTAAGTAGCTCCTCAGGCCTTGTGTCGGCACCGAGCATTCTGGCAAGGTTGTCGATCCGACCTCGCATTTTGATGCCCTTTTGGCCTCGCCATGTGCCATCGTATCTCTTCCATTCAATAACCACAGGCTTTTCGTCATCGAGCAAACCAAAGCTCCGGCCCCCCACCGTTATCTCGTCAGCCGCAACAACCTTAACGCGGACTGCTTGGATTCTCTTTCCGGGTTCTGGCATTTGTTCCTTGAACTCATTTACCCTCTTCTCTAGATCAATTGCCAAAGAATTTTCAAATCTCTTCAATTCAAAAGTCCGAAAAGTCAGAGGAGAATTCTGGATTGTTGTCTCGCGGAGGACATCATCCAAAGAGGCACTGTGGCTGTTCTCTGGGTCCAAAATGGTAATCATCTGAATCGCTTCGACATTTGGATTTCGAGGAGGCAGAAGACGGTAGAGGCCAGCTAGCAGAGAGTCGACTTCGACAAGAATCCGGGAGCTCTCATCCATCTGCCCTGAGAACCATCGAATCCGTTCTGCCGGTGTAAGTTTGGAGTTCCTCTGCGCGTAGTCCTGAAGTGGTTGGAGCCTCTCAAGCTGGTCACTGACGGCTCCCAGAGTAGTTCTAACCGCATCGTCGTGCTGCTTCAATAGCCTCTGTTGCCTGATGGATTCCTTGCCGGTGAGGGCAAACCCATACCAGTCACGCTGCCATTTCTCAAGTAGCTCTTGCTGAAGTAGAAGCTTGGCTTGCAGCAGCCCGAGGTCACAGTCGAGCTCCTTCATACCCCTCCAAATCTCGTATGTCTTCTTGAGGGCATGTAGCAAATCCAACACCACACTGAACGCACCAACACCTAAGCCGGCAACTCCGATCTGAAAGGATATTTTGTCCATGTTTAGGCGACTATGGTACGGCTAAGAAGAGTTGGAAATGCTGGAGAGAAACCTCTCACACTAGACCACGAGACACACAGCCGCAAGCGCTCGGCGTGCATATTGCCTGGCTGGCTTGCTTGGCCACTAACTATCCAACCACGGCAAATCCAGCCTCGATCATGCGACTCCTCTGTTCCAATCCTACATATATAACATATATATCAAGCCTTGGCCATTTTCAGTGAGACAGTGATCTGCTGCACTGAACCCATTTACCTTGTTGTCTCCTTCTACATCCTTCTGAGCAGCTACTCATCATGCCTTCTTTCTGGGGCCCTTTGCGGATCCCTCGCATTCAGTCCGAAGCACGAGCGCCTTTGAAGACCGTCCAGATTCCTAACAGATGTCCTGACTTTGTTGGATTTTTAGCTGTCTGCTTCGAGAAGTCGTCCGATGTGTCGATGGGCTTGCACCCCGTGCTCACCGGCCTCTCTCCGGATTTTGACGATATAAGCATGGGTGGGGGCTCGTTCGCTGTGCGCAGAGTTCGAACGAGTACGCTGCCGCACGGCCTGAGCGAGGGATTAGAGAAAGGTCGAGAGTTTGTTGTCGTTAAGCACCCTCTACGAGCGGAGGACGACCTACAACGTGCCAATATTTATGTGGACATCGCGTCGGAGCTGCAAATACTGCGCCACCCTTCGCTACGAAATCATGACAATATAATCCGGTTCTTGTCGGTCATGTATCATGATGCAGGAGTCAACGAGATTTTACCGGCACTCGTCTTAGAATTTGCGGAGTTTGGCAGCGTCGAAACGTATCAAGAATATGGATATGGGAGACATGTGGAAGACAAGCTTGACATACTGCTCGATGCTGCGTCTGGCCTTGAAGCCCTTCATGAGGCCGGGATAATACATGGTGATCTGAAGGCATCGAACTTACTGGTCTGCAAGCACCCTAGACGCAAATTCATCGTCAAACTCACAGACTTTGGATATTCCTTCACAGCAAGAGAGGGCAACATAGTCGGGTTGACCGAGCATCTCGAGGCCCCTGAAGCGCTTGATACTTTGGACCGCCGATACCTATACCAACTAGATATATATTCCTTTGGATTAATGCTGTACGCCATCTTCAAAAGTGGCGTTAACTTCTTCGAGGCCTCGGAGGAGAGTGAGCTACCAGAAAATGTCCACAAGCTAAAAAAATCCGGTATCCTCGCAGCTACCACCCAGATTAATCTCCTGCTGCATATGACGGACGAGAAATGTCCCCTTCTTATTGTCTGTAAGGTGCTAGCCTATTCTTTGCAACCGGATCCTTCTAGACGATTCAGAAGCGTGTCCAAAATCGTGCAACTGCTCCGTTCAACAAAACCCGAGCCTCATCCAGATGACGGAGGTGCGCATCAACTACCAGCCGGAGAGGTCTGCAGAATGCAGGAAGCCTTTGCGAGCAAAATGAAAGAGCTCGCTCAGATTTACCTGGCTTCTCTAAATCAGAACGGGCTCTCTATGCCAATGGTGGGCATTCTCGAGATTGAGATGCCGAAAAGAATTGACGCAGAGGTTAAGATGTATCTTGGCGACTGCCAATCGGTATCAGAGTCCAGTCTTGTACCGTGCTCGCGACAGGAGGTTCGTGCCATTGCGAACGAGGTAATTGGATGTGTTCCCGAGCTGGATCTGGCACACGAAGGCTCGACTCACAGCCTCAGGTGTGTTCTCTTGTGCCGGATTGTCAAATGATTGCTAAAAGCCCATTGCTAGAGAAGATTCCGATGCCCATTTTCAGTTTTCCACTGCCTTTATGATTGATGTGAGTGGGTTGGGAATTCTTGGCGGTGAAGGTCGGTCGCATGTTGCTTACCTCTTCCACAGCTTCCGTCTATCTCCGGAATCTTCAAGAAGATGCCGCTACCTGTGCAAAAGTCTGTGATCGACTGTCTACAACGAATCGCCCAGCAAGAAGCAGAGGATGTTGATCGCAGGGCCAATGCATTTTTCAATCTGGCTGTGGCGTATGTTAACGGCTATGGCATTGCATCCGATCTTGCCAAAGCAGCGGAGTCTCTCTTGACGGCCGCCGGTTTGGGATTGCAGAAGGCTCAAATGCTATACATCGACCTTTTCCAGAACGTAGCTGGAGCCGAGCCTCTTGGCAGGTCTCAAGAACTTGAATGGCTCAAAGACGCTGTGAGGGGAGGGGATCGGAGGGCACTGTCAAGAATAGAGTCCAGTTTTCCGGCCGAATATACGGCTGAGAAAGACATATTCTGGCGTACTGAATCCATCGGGAAGCTCGACCACGAAGCAAGCGCAAATACCTCTGACATGACACAAGCCTGGACGGATTGGCGACAGATGTTTCTTCGATTTGCCGTGATACATGAACTTCGCGATCTGGTCGAGCTGCAGCTATCTTATGATGAGGCGCTTATTAATAAGCGGTTTCGAAATGGAGAAACGCCCCTTCTTTTGGCCTCTCGGATGGGTAATGCTGCTATGGCCACTTTCCTAGTCTCCAAAGGTGCAGATCCAACTCTGAAAATGGGAAACGGCGTCACACCACTGCATTGGCTCATGGCGTTCGATCCTGCGGACAAAGAATCGGTTGCAGCTCTTTATGTTGACCACAGGGCCGAGCTTAATGCAATGGCAGACCTTTCAGGTGGACAGCCGTTCAGAAGGACCATTTTTGAAACGCCGATCAACGGCACACCGTTGCATTGGGCAGTGGCTGAGAATGACACGCCTGCAGTGGATGCTCTGTTGTCGCTTGGTGCTGACTCGATGGTCAGAACATTTACACAACCCCCACTGGTAGGACTTTCTTGTCTAGAGCTGGCTGCGAGCTTGAGTAGGTCGGCAATAGCCCGTCGCCTGCTTCTTGTATCGGCCGTACAGGAGGAGGCCGGGCGATTCCGTAGATTGGATCAAACAGCGGCCGTGATGGTCCAACCTCTCTTCCATGTCCTTCGGATGACCAGCAGGTGGGATCGGTTACTATCGTCTGGAGCCGGCTTTGAGCGACAGACTCAGGAGACTATGCAGTTGCTGATCGAGAATGGAGCACCGACAGATGCGGTCCTCCAGTTCCAGGACGTTAAGATGTCGGCCGCCTTTACGACGACGTATCATCATTGTAACGCTGACATACTACGGACGGGTCTGGAACTTGGCTTTCGGGCTAATATCGATTCCACTTTTGGTCGTATATCGTCGGGTGGGAATGCCTTGATGTTGGCCATAACGCATCAAGATCGCGAAATGTTCGACGTCCTAATGGATGCTGGCGCCGACGTCAATGCTGTCGACCAGTTTGGCTGCAGCCCATTGCATAGGGTGGCAAAGGAGACGGACAATGTCTACTTTGCAAGCAGACTGTTAGCTGCGGGCGCAGAGCTCGAACCATCGAGTCGACGTCCGTCCATGCCCGGCGCGTTTTACTTCGCGGTGCATGCGGGGCATTTCGAGGTTGCAAGCTTTCTGTTCGAGAAAGGCGCAAATCGGGATTACATATGTCCTGATCGACCCATCACTATCCTCGGTGATATGATCCATAAGCGCACCATGAACGCTGTGAAAAGGGTGGAGTATCTACTGACCTTGCCAGACCGAGGCTCCGACGGGGACGGGTTCATAGTCCACCGGCCCCATAGCTGGCCCGTCTCTGCATTCCATACGGCAGTCTCGGCCATGACCGAGAATCCAGTCGACAACGAGATCACGAGGGCGATGATCTCGCCGCTCATGTCGAAGTACCGTGGGAAATCGTATCTTGATAGCACCGACGGTCCTCATCACTCCTGTGTGCTCGCCATGGCCACCGAAGTCGGCAATCACCAAGTGGTGCGAGAACTCCTCGAAGCCGGAGCCGACCCCAACATTCAAGACGAGTATGGCCGAACCGCATTAGATCTGCTGTACTGGCGTTACTACTATCCCGCCCTCACGGTTGCACTGCAAGAGCTCGAAGACATTTCAGACCGGATGTTAGTCGGACGCATCCTGCGATATGTAAACGAGAACACAGAGGACCTCCTCGCCCTGCTGACCAGCTACGGAGCGCAAACGAGCGTCTTCAGCCCGCCTGTCTGGGCCGGAAGTTCGCCCGGTCTGAGAGATCTCGACTGGGTCATGCAGCGACTGCAGGAGGATCGAGCCCGCCGAAACCAGCAGGAACAGCAACCTGGGAATCCAACGCCTTTCTGGGGGAACCTGCCGATTCGGATTCCGGAAAGGCCGATGCAGTTTAATAGGGCACCTCCAATGGATGAGTGAAGAGCTATGTAGATATGATTTTTTAAGCGTTATGAGGTATATTGATCTGATACTCTAATAATAGGTACATACCTATCTAGGACGACTTTCTAAGACATATTTAATTTACTTGGAGTAAAGGTATGATAATAAATGAGACAGAACACGGAGCAAGAAGCAGTTACTAGTATCTAACGAAGTCTTTTTTTTTTTTTTTTTTGATAATTTGAGATCATAATCATCAAAGTAACTTGTTCCTGCGCCACCTCGCATTACTATTCCCAGGAATCAAATCGCATCAGGTCCCAGGATTAATAAGTGCATATACCTAATGGACTCCGCGCTATTGTATATATAATAAAAACAACAAGATTCTTTTCATCAAGCGAAGCGAGCGAGCGAGTGAGTGTCGCTGTCAATGAGTCTTGAGATATGGGGGAAAAGTTAAACCCTTTATTATACATGTCATCCATCTAGTTAGCACTTAGCTATGCCACAAAAACCCTGCTCCTCCAGCAGCAGATGATGATGATGGTGTATATGTAGTGCCAATATTACCAAACGGACCACCACCACCACCAGCTGCGCTGCCACCGCCAAACAGAGTCGCCGTCGTACCACGTCCAGTATTATTAGCAGTAGCAGTAGCAGTAGTGGTGGTAGGAGTACCAAATAAACCACGTCCACTAGTAGTAGTAGCAGTGGCCCCGGCAGTAGTAGGGCTTCCGGAAGTGGCAGCCGTAGAAGAAGTAGTACGAAACAAACTGCCAGTACTACTACTACTAGTATTAGTACTACTGCTGCTACTACTAGTAGTAGTATTAGTAGTGCTATTACCACCACCCGACCCAAGATGAACAGAACTGAAATCAAACAATCCTGCTGCCGCCGCCGCTGCTGACGACGACGACGATGATTGCTGCCGGTTCACAATATACATCTTATCCAACGTCGCAATACACAAGTCAACCGCAAACTCGGGCACACTCCTCAGAAGCTCGTTGCTGAGAGCAACCGGAACCGGGGGCATTAAATTCAAAAGCCCCCCGCCCCTTAGCGCGGTCAGATTAGTCCTCGTCAACTCGATCAACACGTCCTTCAGGCCTCGGTCATACTCAGCCGTTGAGCGGTAGGCTTCCACCACGGCGGCCTGGAAGGACTGTTTGTTAGGCTTGCCTATGAATGAGTCTTGGAACTTCTTCTTCGCGAGGGCTTTGAGGCGGTCGATTTGGAAATAGTCGGCTTCGGCGTACATGAGGACGTGGAAACAGGGGAGAGGAATGATGGCGGGCTCTCCGAGCTTGTTTGTGTTTGTTGTTCTCGGTTGTGGTTGTGGTTGTGGTTGTGGCTGTGGTTGTGGGGACGCCGAGGATAGTAGGTCTTGTTGTTGTTGTTGTTGTTGTTGTTGTTGCGGGGGCTCAGAAGGGGCTGTCGTCGTCGTCGCTTTATTATTATTACTAGCGGCAGGTGCTGGTGCTTGTTGTTCGCCAGCTGGGTTAGAGTAAGACATGGATTCACGACCGGCGAAAGTGTAGTCGCCCGTGTATAAAAACTCGAGGGTTTTTTTGACCAAAACCGGCTCTCGGTCCGGGAGCTTGATTTCTCTCGACAACGCTTCCTAGCCGTTCACTCTTGTCAGCTCGAATTTACAACGGCTTTTTAAAAACCAAAAAAAAAAAAATACCTTGAAGCTCCCATCACACGCCCTGGCAAAGTAAGCCGATCTCGGACAGACGATGTTTCGATGAGCCGCGAAAGACTCCGCGCCGCAGACGATGGTCAGATCGCTATACTTTGGGCTCAAGAACAAGCTAGAATGGCGCGTCTGGATTAGCATCATCGATCGATCGCGAAGAAAACAAACATAGTCGTTTTGAGATACATGCGACTGCGACTGCGAACTAGGTAACTAGGTGTGTAGGGACATAACTTACCCGGAAAGTAGACCTTGCATCTCTGCGGCGGGATCGTCGTCGTCACCCGCCGCCGCCGCCGTGTTTGATCGGAAACCCTGAGGTTCAGGGATTGATGGGAAGAGAGAAAGAGGCTGTGGTGGTATGGTGAACATGGATAGTAGTAGTGGGGGTAGTAGGGAAAAGATTTAAAAAAACAAGGCAATTCCTAAATGATGATTATCATAGTAGTACATACTATGTAATAAAGGTAGTGGTTTATTAGGTGCAGTCAACAATTCAGAGTGATGAGCCTTAAAGAACTATATATGTACGTACATAGTCTGGTTATAATAATGATGATACTTACTAATAACAGTTAAACAGTTACTACTATGTATAGCTACGGAGTCGTTACGGACCCGCGGCTAGACTGCACATATCGAGCCAAGCGGCTACATACTATGCCTCTATGGTCTTGTGTTTCGCGCTAAAGTCTTGGCAAAATCATGTACTTACAAACACGTGACTAATGTCATCAGTTAAAAAAAAAGATGCCTCAGGTGCTCCGGCCCTTTCCGCCCAGGACCCTATCATAGATTCTGCCGCCGCTATCCCTAATCAGGAACTTGACCAATCTCGCCCCGTTTTAAACTGGATTGATCCGTGATTGGTTCGGTCCTTCCAACTAACTTTAGTTTATCTCGGTTCGGATCTGATCCGAGATATGATAACCTTATTATTCGGTGGTGCGATCATATGTACACAGCTATGTATGATGTATCCTATGATATGATAAGCAGGCTTTAATAGAGCAAGGTTCGAAAATATTACCAAAAATATTCATACAGTGCCAATTGAGATATGTGACCATGTCATGTCACTTTGTGTCACATGCTGTGTAACCAAAACAAGCAAACTGCATGCCCTAAACTAGGTAATAATAACACAATGGTGTGGGGGAAGAAGAGGAACTTGGTTATCTGCACATCTCCGCGGAGGGCTTATGTTTTAGTAGCCATCATAAATGCGACTTCTCCTTCTATCTCTCTCGGTAGTTAGATGTTATGGATTTTTTTCCTTTCAATTTCAGTATCAATAATAGCTCAATATGAAGTCAATCATGAGAAACCTGTTATGTCAGGTGCTTGCTCTACTTTCCTTCGGATCGCTTGCCCTGACACAGGAAACGATTCTGGGGGCCTTCATCTTCCATCGTCACGGCGACCGCACTTCAAAGTCCTGGCCCCCGGCCCGTCTGACTGATTTGGGAGCTACAGAGGTTTACGAATCGGGCACCTTCTATCGAAATCGCTATATCAATGGCTCCTCGCCAATCAATGGAATCCAGAAGGACATCGCCAAGCTCTCCCAGCTAAACATTCAAGCCCCCGTCGATATTGCGCTCCAACCTTCTGCTATCGCCTGGCTTCAAGGATTATATCCTCCCGTGGGCACTGCGCTCGGGACGCAGACATTACGAAATGGCACAAAGGTTGAAGCTCCATTGGATGGCTATCAGTTGATTCCGGTCAATCTCGTGACTTCGCCTGTCTCAACGAGCACCAACACGGAGAACTCTGTTTGGCTTCAAGGCAGCAGCGGTTGTGCGAATGCCATAACCAGCTCCAACAACTACTTCCTCTCCCAGGACTACCTAAATACCAAGGCTAGGACAGATGCCTTCTACCAGGGCATCTATCCCGTCATAAACGGATCGTTCACCTCTGCATATACCTCCTATAAAAATGCTTATGCAGGTCAGAAGAGTCCACAGTTGGTCAAGTCCGAGAAATGTCACTGATGATATCCGGAATAGTCTATGACCTGATACATGTTGCAACCATCAACAATGCCACAATCAATTCCTCCAACCTACTTACCCCTGATACCCTCTTTCAACTCCAAACGCTTGCCAACAAGCACGAGTTCAACCTGGCCTACAACTCCAGCGACCCCATCCGCGCAATCGCCGGCTCCACTTTAGCCGCTCAGATTCTTCAGCAGCTCAATGTCACCCTAACCAGCCAATCGGCCCCTCGCCTCAGCGTCCAGTTCGGAACCTACGCCGCCGCTCTCTCCTTCTTTGGCCTGACTCAGCTCCCTTCCGTCTCCGAAAACTTTACTGGCATAGAGGACTACGCATCCAGCATGGCCTTCGAGCTGATAACCACGTCCCCGGTCTCTTCAAACTCGTCCCCGTCACCGGACGACGTCTCCGTCCGCTTCACGTTCTCCAACGGCTCGGCAGCCGAGTACGGGTTGACGGCTTATCCCCTTTTCGGCCTCGGCCAGACCGTTCTACCTTGGAAGACCTTTGCTGAGAATATGGGTAAGATTGCGATTGGCGACGGGGCTACATGGTGTCAGGCATGTGGAAATACGACAGGGACCTGCGCGAATCTTACAGGCACTATTTCGTCCTCGAATTCAAACTCGACTCCTTCCTCGTCAGGCTCAGGTATCTCAACCGCTGTCGGTGGCGTAATTGGTGCAATGGTGACGCTTGCTGTGGTATTAGGCCTCGAGGCTTTGATTCTCTTTGTTGGTGGCTTGAGGATCGTTAATAAGAAGAGGGTTGCTACCAGCGTTGGGTCCCAGAGCCTGAACTCGGAAAAGGCTTGAGACTTGGTGAAACAGAAGTATTGATAGTGGAACGGAGTTTTTTTTTCCAGTGGGGTTGGGGTGTTGGTTCGGTATCTATGTGACCATTTAAAAGAATGGGTTCTGGGGTCGTAAACATTTCACCAAATTTTTGAAAATTCTTTGATCGTCAGGGCAGTCCAAGGTTTGGAGAAATAGTCCATTCAGAATTGATGCGTCCAGATTGGCGAGAAAGACAAATGATTCAAAGCAGTGGAATTCGTCAGCGTACGTCGGGGAGATTGCAGTCCCTCAACACAGGCGCATGGCCTGAGTGTTGAGGCTAGGATTGCATGAAGGTGGCCCTAAGCCGGTCATCAAGACACACATGTTTAGCTCTAGCTAACTCTCGATCTCGATTCTCTTGCTCGTTAATAATGTCGATACCATCTCGTATCATCACGTCCTTGAATCACCTTGATGGAAGTGGCCTCGCCGCCTCGCTATACCTTGTATTGTATGCTATACTATATGATAGCAGTACGAACGTCTTCCAGATACAAATCATACGATACGTACTACACAATATAGCCTTCGCCAACGGTTGGTTTCAACGCCCTAAATAGGAAGTTACTCGGATATAAAAATGCTGGACCGTAGCGCATTACGAGAATCATCGATAACAAAGCATACGAGCTCGAGCTACCGGACTATATAGAAAGAATTCTCAAGTATAGCAGGCTTTTTAGGGCCTTGCGCCTTTGAAATCAGCCCAAGGCGGGTTCGCGTTCCATTCATCCCAATTTCCAACAAACCTGTCTTTGTGCCTAGTTTTGCGACAGTCAACAATATCCAACACATCCCATTCTTCATCGTCGCCCGCGTCTGTTATCGATCGGGGGTTGGGGATCTGGATTTTGGCCGGGTTTCTTGGGGCGAGGAAGATCGGGCAAATGCCACTCAATAATAATGATGTCTGCCTTCCCTCACCGCCCCCATGTATAACACTTGTTTCCTCTTCTTGTGTTAGGATTCTCTATAGATAGCCAACGAATACATTCGTTTGAGCTTCCTCTCAGTCCCAAAGTCAGTCAGAAGAGGCCTTTTGTTACCAGGCCTACCTTTGTCATCTAATTGTTATACTCTACAGTGTCGAGGCTGTCAACTGCCTACATATTACAAGGGGCGCAATTTGCACCACACCACTTGTCTCGTTGTTCGGTAACGTTTCGACGACGAGGATCCCAACATGCCCGTCTTGCCTCTTGCCTCTTGTCTCTTGCCTCTTATCTCTCATCATCGTAGGCGGAAACAATCTACTCGAACAGTTGATACGTCCTCCTGCGCAATTTACACCATTGCCGTGGTCCAGCCAACACCCTCTTTCCAAAGTTTATAACTTTGGGGGTTGGCAGACTGATATATTCCAGCTAATGGTCAAATATCAAAAGCAATTGGGATTCTAGAGCAGTTGTCAATATTCGGGAGAAGATACTGGCAGTGAATCATCCTCAACCCAACCTTGAAATGTACTTCCAGAAATTGTCCTCTGCTTCCAAACTTGATGTCCTGACTGGAGGATACCGACTCAGATGTAAGGCAGTCCGCTGTTGATGCCTACCGGAGAATATCCTCCAAACCGTGGTGTCCCAATTTGGAAGGCCTACCATACCACTATAGGCTTCTCGGAATTTTTCTTTCCTTTTCAAGGCTTTCAAAAACGTCCAATTAGCATAATCGATATGTCTGCTTCTCATTGAATTCTCCTCATTATATTTGTGCTCGAAGCGCATACAAGTTGTTTTGAAAGCTTCCAAACGCGTACATACCACTCCACGATGAAGCCTCCTTCAGCAAGATCCAGTACGGCGTCGACGCCCGACACGCCGTGCTACCTCTTTTACCACTGGGAGATCCTCTTTTATGCCCAGCGTGCCCTTGCGCAATATCTTTTTCACAGGTTCCACGTTGGGCATCCGTGGCCAAATTTTAAGTCGCCTGAACCTTTCCCTATCGGAATCAGGGACGATAGACGGAGACGGAATAGCGGGAGGTGCAAGCGATGGAGCCAAGGAAGACAGTACTCCCTACTACTCCTCGGGCCTGACATCCTTCCACCCTGACCAGTATGGTCAACCTGGCATCTATCTATCCGAATCTAGCGACGATGGATGGAGGCGGACTAGCTGGAGGTGCAAGTGATGGAGATAAGGAAGACTCGCTACTACTCGGACCAGACATCCTTCCATTCTCTGGGTTTGGCGAGTAACATTGATGTTGAGTCGTGAAATATCGGTCGCTAATAGGGGCAACGATTTGGAGTCCCTCCGACGGATCATCGTGATTCCTGGCTGCGGAGACTCTAATGCCTGATGACGGCGGAACATTTATAGCATCCAGAGGCGATGCACGGAAGCGAAAAGCCGGAGGTGCAAGTGATGGAGATAAGGAAGACAGTACTTGGCCCCGAGCATTCTTCGACCCTGACCAGCATGGCCAACCTGACATTCACCTACCGGAATCACGGACGATGGCCGGGGGTGGAGAATCGTGACGAGAATGGCATTCTCAAAGAAACAGGCTGGAAATACTATCGGGAGGAGCACATTGTTTTCTTCTATACGCGTTCAAAGAATGGACGACCCATGCAAGTGCCGCTGCATCACCGACAGAATAACCTCGGGGATGGCTCCAAATGATACTTAAGAAGACGGGGAAAACGTTGTAAATCGCAGGCTTGTTTCAGGACAACGTTCATTACTCCATAGTGATATTATATTTCTGAAATATAGACTATATCTCACACTTGTCTTCATTTCCTGGCTAGCCGAAGATAAACAACGAATCTGTTTTCTGATGGATAAGCTCATTCTAGGAGATATAGTCCACTCGAATTGTGATCTGCCTTTGCCTTCTCTCTTTGCTTCTCTTCCTCCTCCACAAGCATTTCTACCCTCGCTTCGCTCGGACGGCTTGAAATATAATTTATATATTTCTATTCTATTTCTGTGAAGTCCGCTGTACCTGTAGGAATATTAAAGAGTCGAGCTGTTAACGACAGTTGTATAGTACCTACATGCAAATAGAACTGGTCCTATGTAGGATTGGGTTCGTGACAATACGGACTTACTAATTTATATGATAGCATTGATAGGAGATCTGTTTTGAATTTTCGACAACAGCTGAAGAGAGAAATATATGTGATAAATAGGTAATTGAAATTCCGAGAGAAAGACCGAAACACGTGCCGAAGCAGTCCACAGCCATTAGTTTCTCATCTCTTTTATTAGAAACTTGGGTTGTATATGTAATGCCGTTGAGGGAGGTTATCAGTATTATCTCCTAACCCATTCCTTCAAATGCAACGACTTACTTCCAAGGATCCAAACCAGTCCAACTACCGAATAAGTTAACTAATAAGGATTTGTCTACACGAGATCGTTACACGCACTACATATTCTCTGTTCAAAGCTGTGCATACATTGGGGCCAGGATTAACTATGCTGTCGAAGAACTTCTGGACCGAGCATGGGTTGGTGAACGTTCGTTGCTATGGTGTACTGTTAGGGATATCTTCTGGAAGGCAGGTCAGGATCCGTATGCCGTATGGACTGATGGTAGAGTTCGATTCCTATGACGCTGTGTGCTGGTTTTCGCATCCACACATAATAGGTGCCCTGTGATTGATTGAATTACCGCAAGTAGTTATGCCCATTTCTTTGGGAATCGATAGCTGACCGCATTTCTCTGCAGGGTTTAAACAATCCAAAATTCCAACTAAAAGAAAAATAAAATAAAAATAAAATAAAAACGCGTCACATGAAGAAATAATATTTGTCTATCTTTGCTCTTGTTGGTTTACCCCTGCGTCGCGATCGGAAGCTTCTAAACGATTGGAAAGCATTAAAAGGGCCTCCTGATCGATACACTCAAGGTGATGAACTGCAACAGCATAAGCCCTATTGAATGCCCCCATCATGCGCTCTACGTTCTCAGCTGGTATTCCTGTCTGACGCATTTGATCCTCTAGGGCAAACCGTCGATCCTTGATTCGATTCGCTGTCTCGTCCACGTCGACCTTGCTTCGCGCGAGCACCCTATTCAAATAGTGCTCTCCTTGCGAATATTGCCCTGCCTCGATAATAGCAATATCTACCTCCCTACCCTCGTAGACGTCAAACATCTGGTCGTCGAACATTGATGAATACTTCTCCCAATTGGGCTCTAGCTGAGTGCCTGTAAAGATCCACAACTCGAGCATGTGTTGGCATGGCAGATTCCATTTTCTGAACTCGACACAATCGCATCTCCCCGAAGATCAAGAAATCGAATTGGCTGGCTCTCCTCTATCTGCATTTGCTCCGCGAGCTTTAAATTATCGGCCAGGATAATTTGTGCGGGGAATGAAAAAAGCTTCAGCCAAGGGTAGGTGGTGGCCAGGGACAATTGCTTCGTCTTCCATTGGTTCTTCATCCTTGCAACCCGATTGTCAACAACCCTGGCACAGTCCTCGAATGTTTGAATCACACCAGCGAAGGAATAGTGGGGAATTTTGGTGCTTTCTCAGACCTAGCGCCGTCTTCAATGTATTGTGCCAGCCCTCGTTCGCGCCTGTTGTCCCGATTTGCATGAGAACATGTTCATAGACGCGATTGTAATTCGCCCAGGCCCGTCTCGTGGCTAACCACTCGATCTGAATATACTTCTTGGGGTCCCAAGGCTTCTTCTTTCGAGTGATAGTTGTGACATCAGGGATCGAGTCGAGGGCAGCACAGATCGATTCAAGACAGCCAACTTCCGATCGACGATTAAAGAGTGCAGCTTTGAGGTGCTCGTTCGACGCATTGAGGATATCGCCATGGAGCTGTCGATCGAGTTTGTTTGAGTGCCACTTGCAAAAGAGGTGCTCGAGTCGTCCGTACACACTATTATCTTCCGGGAAAGCAATTTGGATAGCTCGCTGCTCCGCAGCGGAGTCGTCGGTGAGACAATATCTTATCTTCCAGTCCTGGCCCAATTCATGTATCCAAGATCTTACAACTGCCATGACTTTGCCAGTTGCATTGCTATCTTCTGACTTGACCAAAGCGCCCGCGCACGGCAAGTAGATGTTAACCTCCGTCCGCACCATCCACATAAAAAGCTTCCATTCTTTCTGATTGGTCTTGTGAGTTGAATCGAAGAGGGTAAGATACCCGCGCTCCGCAACGGTGAGTTGATGCCCACACAATGCCTGGCACAGTCTCTCCTGCCTGGCTCCTGACATCCAAGACCTCGTGTCCCAATGAACACCTGACTTGGGCCTCATACAGCTCATCCTCCCAGTCCCGATTCGTGCTTGTCTTCCGGGGGTTCGCAGCACTAACCACTGTCATCTTTTGCTTCCAATTTTGGACCGTCGATCGTTCAAGGTATTTCCCACCGGCCGCTACCAGCTCCTTATACCACCCGTCGTGTCCCTTTGAAAGGAAGGTGTTTGGCGTCATAGCCCTTAGCTACAGCATTCTTGACAGCATCATTAATCTTAAACATATCGACTTCATCCAGAGTATGGGTGTGTGGACCGCCAGAAAGCATCGTATACTCCACAAGATCTGAATGCTCTGTAACAATCATTCAGCATGAGCATTTTGTATATTGGTGAGCTCTTCCTACCACATTCCGGTTGCCGATTCGAGCAGATAAGGCAGTAGGTTCATCAGGGGCTCGCTCAAAGCGGCATCGATAATAGGAGGTAGCATGGCCAGTTGATTGGGTCTGTTTATCTTGTGCTCTCTTTGCAATAGACCAAACGTTTGACAAACGCGCTCAGAGATACTTGAATGATTTTTGTGAGGTTCGGATCGTATGACGCGGGGTATGACCGTATGAGAGGGCGGCAGAAATAAATGTTTCTGCCGCCGCTAGTCCTAATCGGAAGCGTACGAACCGCCTTTTTGTAGTAGAGCGGAGAGCGGGTGCTTACCTCAGCTTTAGGTTATCTCAGGTACCTCAGACG
>NPHW01003376.1:0-79536 GCA_002240705.1 Elaphomyces granulatus
ATCTTTGGTGCAGTTTCTTGTTTCTTGGTGTTGGAAGGGCGGGTGGCTTATTATTCTACTGGGATTGGGACGGAAGCTAAGCTAATAAGTGTGATAGTTATTAGCATCTGTGCCTGAAGGGAGTTGTTGTGAGAGCTTACTGTTGGCAGTGGGGAGACCACAATGAGAACCTACCACTGGAAGAGAGCGCCTGTCATACTATCCTGCATCTGTGCGGAAGGGAGTACTATAGGATGAGTAGGAAAGGTAAAGGGTGCAGTCATGCAGGAAAAGTCCATGGAGGGATTGAGCAGGATGGGGTGCAGGATTGGGAGAATTGTCATCAAACAGGACAAGATGGGACCAGATGATGCTCGCCCACAGCCTTTTCCCCAGACATAAGTATGGCCGTTTGGACCGAGTAGAAGGGACGCTCGTCGAGAGGAGATTGTTACTATAGCTATGATAGGGCTTTTTAATTGTTACTGAAATCAACCATCGCCCGCGTATATAATCTGTATGTTATTCCATAGCTATGTCAGAAACTTAGATGGTGAGAGAGCACCGGTGGAAATTTGACAAAACGTCTGGCAAAATGCATTATGCCAAGCCTCGCTCTGGTTGGCTAAAATTCACCAGACGATGATATCATAGCGAATAAATTTAATGATATAGAGTAAGTCCAGGGAATTTCTCCCCATATCTTTTTTTTCATTTTGTTTTTATCGACGAGCCTTTTATACAGCTGCTCTTTTCTATTAATAAGTGCGATGTACATCCAACATTTTTTTCTTACTATGTGCATATTTTAGCCCCTTCGGATTCTAGTCCGTTGATTTTACGATTCCTAGTGTCCTTTTTGTTATGGCTAAATGGCTAAAATCGAGTTCTTGAGATAATACTATTAGTTTCAAGGTCACTTTCTTTCTTTTTTTTTTAGTGAATAGCACTTGAATGATTCCTAAAAGAGTTTTATCCTTCCGGAGGACAATACATGTGACGTTATGAACCCGTCGCTGAGCTAACATGCTTTCTTAAGGAATTAGATTCTAAAATGGCGTGAGAACTATATTCATATGTCGCAAGACTCGCAACTTTTCAAACTACTTGCTCTGAGTCTAAGGATTTGAAGAGAGTGCGACCTTTGCCTGAGAGACTTCAACGAGTTTGAAGAGAAAATCCGGTCTCCTCAATATCCATGTCATATCTCCTGCCAAGCGTTGCTACTCGAGTGATTAAGGGATGAGACTTCGAGCCTGAGAGCCTGCCTGTGAGCCTGAAGGTGTCAATGCAGTGATGACACCTTGAGATGCCTGACGGCCCGACAACAACTTCGAGTCACTTGAGATGACTTCGTCGAAACGCCAATCTTCCTCTCCCTCCTTGCTCAAGCAAAATGCAGAATACCAGAGAAGAAAGTATTCATCGATGTTATGCCACCGATATGGAGCAATGGCATGCGATAGCGATTCGACTTATATGTGGTATTCAGAAGAATATCTGAATAACATCAGGGTAGCACCTCATGAGTTCCATTTGAAGCCAAAATGAGGGCAGCCTCCCTGCCATCTAACAACCAGTACTAACCTTCCTTTTCCAGCGCGTCAAGAAGCGCTTCTATTAATGGGCTACGACCATCAAGGTGCTTTTCTTGTATACTTTACATCTCGTGTGAAAATTGTAGTCTGTGGGTTGTATGCAATTATATCATATATCTTCATTGAATCATTCTGATTCATTCATATCGCGATCGCGGTGACCCTGGTGGGCAGAACTAAGAAGCATGCAAGGACAGTTCAGGGTTGTGAAGGGGATTCGTAACCACATATGATAGACTTCCACGCGGTGAATAAGGACATTGAATTTACGATTGTTCATTTTCTGTGTATTGCAGATGTTGAATCTTTGAGGGACATCGTAGTAGTTAATTATAAGTTAATAAATTAATATTGCTATCATCTCCTATCATAGGTCGGAAGTTCGGCAGCGGGGTCAAGTGGGATTGGGTGGGATCTGACGTATGTGTAGTTATATGTACATGACACTACAGGTATGATTTGAAAGCTTACATACATACATATGTACATAGTAACCATTTATGGAATGGAGGTACACGTTCTTATTGCTTATCATATCGCCGGGCTCTGCTTATACCATCGACTGAGTCTCCTGGGGTAATAATTATCGTTTCTCTTCATTCTTTGCAGCTGTAGAAGTCGCCCCATTATTGACTGATTACCTGCACTGATTCATACGACATTGGGTACTGCCAATTGCATACTAACTGGTTTATCTGGGTAGAGAATGGTTGCTAAATCCTGAGGGGACTTTATTTCGTATAATATTTCGCGGGGTCCGGAACGCACAATGGCTGAAAGGAAGGAGAAAAGACTTCCATTCGGAAATATTCAGCCATATTCCTCAAAATACTTCCTGAGTTGCACTTTAGGGGGGATTATTGGTGAGTTTCGGCCCTAGATAATGCTGCCGTCGAGGTTGGGACTTTTTCCAGGACGGGAAATTTAAGCTAATGGTCGATAATCCTACTGCTTTACACGGAAAGCTTGTGGTGAGCCTCGTTGCAAAACCTCGCCTTGATTGCTGCTGACAATGTAGGACCAACTCACACGGCCATCACCCCTCTTGACTTGGTGAAGTGTCGCCGCCAGGTCGATCCAAAAATATATTCATCCAACATTTCAGCATGGAGGAAAATATTCGCCAATGAAGGTGTGCGTGGAGTCTTCTTTGGCTGGTCCCCGACTCTCGTTGGGTACTCCTTGCAAGGTGCGGGCAAATATGGCTTCTATGAGGTATTCAAACATTTATATGGAGACAAGATGTTTCCCAATATGAATCGTACGGTTGTTTACTTGGGTGCGAGCGCGACGGCCGAGTTTCTGGCAGATATCGCCCTTTGCCCACTAGAGGCCATCAAGATCCGCATGCAGACAACTCTTCCACCATACGCTCAAAATTTGCGCGAGGGTTGGAGCAAGGTCGTGGCGCAAGAGGGCATCAAGGGCTTGTATAAAGGTCTCTACCCGCTTTGGGCACGGCAGATTCCATATACGATGACCAAATTCGCCACCTTCGAGGAAGTAGTGCGCCTAATCTATAGGACGCTGGGGAAGCCAAAGGAGAGTTATAACGGTCTTCAGCAAACAGGTATCAGCTTCCTAGGCGGATACATTGCTGGCATTGCATGCGCTATTATCAGCCATCCGGCAGATGTCATGGTTAGCAAGCTGAATGCAGACCGGCAGGGTAAGAATATCGTGAATGTCACCGGGAAATAAAGCTGTTGCTGATGAGATCTCTTCCAGCCCAAGAGACTGCCTCAGCTGCTGTTGCCAGGATCTACCGTAATATCGGGTTCTCTGGGCTATGGAACGGCCTTCCCGTCAGAATAGTGATGCTCGGAACGTTGACTGGCTTTCAGTGGTTGATGTAAGTAAATATTTTGCATGATAGCCTCAACGGTGTTACTAACAGAGTATACGTGTCAGCTATGATTCTTTCAAGGTTTTCCTCGGGCTTCCCACAACAGGGGGCCATTGAACGATTGACAGGATCCGCCAACATGAACTCACAAATACCAACATCTCTCAGAATGGATTTACTTGTTTTTGGGATCTTTGTTGTATAAAGACTGTTACCGTGTTCCTAGCTTCTGTGGAGTCCTTGATGAGTTTTACACCAAGTTGCACATACTGCATGCCGACAATCAGACAAGCAATTCTTATGCGCGGAGCATGTAAATCTAGTAATTCAGATCAGGTTACTTTTGAATGTAACTTAATCATGACACTTCGAGTACGGTGCCCATGGTGGGTCATTGAGATATCCTAAAGGATAATTAGATACTGTTATGAGATATGGGAAGATGGGAGCAAGTGCACCTTGCTTGCAGAACGATTGTAGCTATTAGTATGTACTCATGACATGATGTTGGGTATAGAGACACAGCCTGTAAGTCACCGCCTTCTTTTACTCGGTCGGCAGAAATGGATTATGTACAACTTGTACAAGCCGATGACTTCTCTGTTCATGCAAAGTAATCTCCTCTTACCTATGTCATCTTATTAGAAGGGTGTTTCTGGCAGCAGCAGTTGACAAACACAAGTTTAGTACTTCTATCTTGGTAAGTATTGATGTTTTTCCCCCCCCACTTGCCGATTTGCAGAGTATAACTATAAAAGCACATAGCCTAACCAGCCCTCATCCATTCAGACAAGGCACTCTCCTCTCAACCTCTCTTGGCTATTACCGTGAACTTTTCCAACCCGCAATGTTCCAAAAGCCACAGACATCGCTTTAATTCTTGAGGCCTTCACCTTAACTCGCCATAGTATACAAATATATATCGGTCAAGCTTTGGCGCTCAAACCATGGACAACACCACAGGTCCTCCAAACCCACCTAGTATAGAAGCAGCATATAAGCGCAAATGCATCGCGCTGAAGAAACGCTTGAATGAAATCGAGGCCGAGAATGATATTATGCGGACACGGAACAAGCGCAGCCTGCAATACGTCCAAAAGATGCGTCTCGAGTCCTGCATTCTGCTTGAACGCCTAGCCAAGGTTACAGGCATGGTGGAGGAGGCGCAGACGGGTATGAATCCTGAGCTCCGGGCTCGGGCGACCACCATGATGTCTAATGCCATGACGTTGAATAATATGGTAGCGGCCATGGGAGCTGGTGGGTATTCGATTCCCCTTGTTGCTGGCACCGCTGGAAATGGCGCTCGACCTTCTACATTGGGTCCTGGATACCTGGCGGATGAAACGGAAGGCAGCTCCGAGGAGCGCCCTCCAACGGTATGTAGACCTGATCCAAATCCAATCTCATCTCCGACGAATTTGATGTTATCGCCTGAGACATGTTGCGTCACTACTATGCTGTCTATCCGTGGATAGCTGGCTGATGTGTACTTCCAAAAAAGCCTCAAGAACGTCCGCTCCGTGTTAAGCGATCTCGCAAATCCACCCTTCCTATGGACGATGAAAACGCCAATAATGCTGAGTCTGCTACGGCCGGCGGATTGTCTTCCCTTCCGCCTCTAGCCCCTGCTCCCTCTCAGGAACAAATGACCTCGTCGTTCCGTGTTCGCACTGGAAGCAGCAGCTCTGCTGCTCTAGCTGCCTCGGCAATGGATGTGGATGTGAGGGAGAACAAGCGTGATAGCCGATAAACCAACCTGGGTAGCTTCTTGTTTCTTTGTTGGGACACAAGAAAGCATACCTTATATAATTTTCCACTGACGTCCGCCTCTTCTATTTATCTTTTTTTTTCCAGAGGAATGGGAAGAAGGCCAAGGGATGGATAGGCGTTTTTTTTTTTTTTGTTTCTGGTTTATTATATATCTTTCTCCACGCATTGAATGTCTGGTCGATCACGAGTCTTGTTACGATGTATACTATACTTTTGGGGCATTCTATTTTCTTTTTCTTTCTCTTTTTCTCTCCCCCTTTTTGCATATCCTCATGCTTTTCCACCACTGTTTCTTGAGCCCCTTATTAAAACCAAGCTTGCACGTTTCGTTCATCTCACTGTATTCCCTGTATATATGCCACGAGACGATCCCCGCAAAACAATAGATGATTCATTGAACCCTCAGCTTCTTCCATCTTTTTTCCCTTCTCTAATAAGTAACGGCTGCCCTCGTTTTTGTACGTGATAGTGATACCTCGCTTCAACCTAGAAATCTATGATTGGCCGGCTGGTTTTCACACTGGCTTATTACATATTGATTTGCATACCTCTTCCCGAGTCCGGCTTGTTCTATTTATGATAGGTATCATAATGTTTACCACCGTCGATCTTGTGGAAGCGAAACTTGCTACTACAACTACAACTACAAAAAAAAAAAAAAAAAANNAAAAAAAAAAAAGAAAAGAAAAACGGACAGAATACTTTCATACGGAAATTATTGTTCACTTTTTATGTTTGATTCGTATTTCACATGTGTTATGAGTATTAAATTTCCAAAGGAGAGATCATCCTTGATTCAAGAACTGATTCCCTGAAGGTGGTTCTCATTCTCGCTATGTATGAGGAATATTTATTATAATAGAATATAATCCCACCAAAGCATATTATTTTCCGTTTTTGATAATTCCTCGTTACTAATGTTCCCTTCCCTTCTGACAACCTTGATCTCCTCCGCCGTTTCTTCTATCTGATTCTTCAACCCATCCGGGTCAGAACGACGAGATACGGTAAAGTACCAACTATGCCTTCAAAGAAGGGATGTACTGGCCGGAGCATAGTAAGCGGTCCTCTTTCGATGAGAAAGACAGCGAGAAGTGCACATACTGCATGTCGACAATCAGACAAGCAATTCTTATGCGCCGAGATCAGACTCCGAGGAGAAAGAAATCGCTGCGAGAACCTGTCCTTACAAAAAGGAAAAGTCATCATCATGTTAACATGATTCATCCCGTGCAGGAAGGTAGCAGTTGCATATGTTATACATGGGCAGCAGAGTATCATAGATCTAGAGAGCCTGGGGTCGCATTAACGTGTCCGAGGGAGGGGTCTGGATGCTTGTTGGAGAGCGTTCCTCTGTGCAAATCTTCCTCGCTATGTATTGATGTATTTATGTTAGAGGGAATATCAACCCTAGGTACCTAAGGAATGTATCGACGATTCATCCACTGATCGAGACCAGGATTATGTACATGGCAGCCAGCGTACATATATAAAGCCCTTCGATAGAAAATCTCAGCCAGTCCGGGACATGTCCATAGAAACAATAATTCCAGCGCCGGGCAGGTCGGGCATTGATATCAAAACTAATAAAAAGAATAGTGGGTGATCGTATTCTCCAGGCTACACTGTTACTAGGGCAGTGAGCAAAACCGAGGCGACAAAACTCGCCGAAGAAGGGGGCCATTGAATATTACGAATCACGATATCGACGAAATAGTATCTTTCAAGGTTAATTCTTCCACGAGGCCTAGTTCACGGCCGAGCGGATAATAATACATATGGACGGGTATGTATGTACATGGATATACAGAATGTGATGTGCAGGATTGAGTCATCATCGACTGGCCGCGGCCACCATGACATGTATGGTTTCACGGGGCTGTGACATTTAAACTGCAATAGTGGTCATTAGGACAGTAGGTATGCCAGGTACACTACGTACGCTGTAAGTAAAAGCCAAAGGTTTTTACTGAAGTCGACTGCAGAGTTAGAGTTAAGCGGTCCTGGCTGGTTAGTCTACTCCGGCATAAACATCGACCACTATATTGATTGCAGCAATGAGGATTTCTGCCGCAATCAAGACGATAACTATAATTTTGGGATCAGCATCATCGAAGATAATTGAATACAAGGAACCCTGAGTAGATGGGTTGAGGGGCTTGTTGAGAGCTAAAATAGCTTACCTATCCATTCGAGATATTCACCATGCCGGTGACTCAATTGGTCTTTCAGGACAGCAAGAAGATCTGTGATTACATCCAATCGCTCTGTCAATAGGCCTACTCGCTGATCCATTTCGAGATAACTCCGTACGGCGTGGTATACCGGTTCCAGCTGAGGCTCCGCCCACATGAGCTCCGGGCTATCAAGCACAGATCCCTGCAGGTGTATATTGATGCGCAAGATGAACAGCTCGCCGATCTGCATATTAATCTGTCGCCGACTCATATTGACACTGCCTGTCTGAGCAATCTGAGCAGGCAATGGGGCCGTTTTGGAGATAGTTTCGGAAACAAGATCTTCAAATAACGAGGTCTTCACCGATTGAGATAGGGCATGTGAGATGGCTAGCTTAATCATGTGGTTCCTTGGCTCCCTTAATGAGATAAAATCGTTGTATATCCGTGCCTGGTAATCACGGGCGTAGTAGAAATTGAAGTTCTCGACTTGAGTGTCTTCGGGACTGAGGATTGAAGTCGCGAATTTGGATACCTCGGATAGGAAGTGCAATTCCTCAATAGGAGTCATACCCCAGATAACGATAGTGCCATAGTCAAAGAGAAATATCTCTGGCGTGGGGACTGTGATGTCTAGGTCGAGTCCTTCATCCAGGTCTGGACTCTTCGAGGGCTCATCATGCAGATCGATTAAATCTCCTCGCCTTGCTCTAGTAGTGTCCTCAACTTCAACAACGCTGTCCGAATACCGGCGCTCTCGCTGTGCTATCGAGGGTGAAATGGCTTCCGAAACGAGATCGTCGGTAGTCTGAGACCTGATTTCTGGATGCTTCCCATACTGATAATCGTACGGTGAGTAGACACACTCGTCAAAGAGCTTGGGATTAGCTCCCTGGGTCTTTGTCCTGGCTTTGAGGAATCGAAGCACGCCATCCAACCGGTATGAATTTGCTGTGCAGTATGCCGTCACCCGTGGCATGCGGTCCCTATCCGCCTTCCCAAGTTTCGCAGCAACCCTCCTGGCTGTTGGCTCCTTAATCCGGGTGATCTGAGAGTACACGTCCCGTGAGATTCCTTCGTCTATAACCTCGTCCTCCTCACCCGTGACTGGGTCGGGGAGAAGCTTTAGCTTTTGCGCATTCTTCGTCGTTCTTTGAGGTCCGATTTTTGATGCCGCCGGAGAGGCA
Source organism: Elaphomyces granulatus (assembly GCA_002240705.1). NCBI lineage: Eukaryota > Fungi > Ascomycota > Eurotiomycetes > Eurotiales > Elaphomycetaceae > Elaphomyces > Elaphomyces granulatus. The sequence continues at coordinate 8,561 of NPHW01003376.1, forward strand.
TTAAAAGCAGTGTTCGGAGCTCCATGGCTATTTCTCCGACGAAGCTTGCTGTTCAAAGCAGAGAGCATCGGTTGTCCACTTCCCACATGATGAATTGGACCAGAGCCAGCTGGTACAGGCTTCGATGTAGAATCGGGTGTCGATGCGTCATTATAGGTACTGATGGTAGTAAGGGGATTGAAGGTTACCGTCCGGGTGGGACGGTCGGCATTCAGTGACGTATTTGTGGTGCTTAAGCTTGAGGCTTGATATTGTGGAAGAAGCGGGGAGGTTTCGTCGGCCGCCATGGTATAACTGTAGCGACATCTGTTGATGGGTGTTGAGGAGATGCACCGTTCCAAGATTCTTGTGAGGTTGAGTCAATTGACGGTAGAGGAAGTCGATGGCGCTGGACAACATTATTATTTATATCCTGCCGCAACTTCCAAAACAGCGGGAAATACCTTAGGTATGCGTTTGGTTCGAATAGAATAAAGACTCTCGGGCGACAGCCACACTTGTCTCCGATTAAAGAGAAAACAACAGGGAGTGCTAGGCTTGTTTAATGGTATTACCTAAAAAGTATTCCCTTAGGTCCAACCCGGCGCTGCGCCATTTCACTGTACAATATGTAGGCAATTTATTTACCATTGGTGAACATTACTAACAAAATATCTTATAGCTTTACAGCTTTTCGAGCAACATAGTAGCTTTTTAATCTCATGTCATTAATCATTAATGATAACGAGAATTACACTTATTCTGACGGAAACCGGAATACAATCACTAGGCTGACTTGATCTCCACTTGTGATTTCATAATGAAAGTGGATGCAAAGCCTTGCATTGCTGCGGATGACCATTTCCTTCCCAAGGAATGATGGGAGAAGGTCAACCCCTCAAGTTCTTGGCTCTCTTGAACTGGGGCGGACTCGGGGAATTAAAAGCTCTTTGAGAACCTTCCATTCGAGTAAGTTCATCCAGAGGTATCGCCTACACTCCGGGTTAAACTGTGCTTCGGAGGGAGGTTGGTGACTATAGTGTAATATGAGATTTACTAAACCCAGCAGCACCTCCATCCATTTAGAGAGTAAAATAGGCCCGCCAAGAGGCTTAGGTGAGTCGTTAAATATTGCGTGCTTGTCCTTTCATCAGATGCGAACAAAGCTTGACGGTCTGCCAGCTACCCGTCTGAGACTGTTGCTATTACCCTTATTGCGTTTCCCTGCCATCCAAGCTTCTCTGATGTTCCGTCCGGGTTTTGAGACCTTCGGTGGCAAGGCGGAACTGGTTTGCGTTCCTGATGACCCTTCATCTAGTACACGAATCGTCACACCGCCAAGGTGAAGGTCCCGTGGAGGCTTCATCGCGTTGTCAAGGAACTTGAGCTTTTTAGAACTCTGTTTGGGCTCGCTAGTTTCCGGAGGAGGTGTAGGAGGTCTGGCGGCAGGAACTGCATTAAGAATCTCGTCTGGGAGAAGGGTTGGAAGGGGGGAGCGTCCATTTTCCTTAGGTATAGAACCTTGTAATGTCGCGGTACTTTCGGACACTGAATCATCGTGGGCGGTGTTGTTTTCGGAACTCCGCACGCCCGCAGAATTGTGCTTTAATTTCTTGCTCGTCGAATTTGCTTGGAACTTGTGCCTCTCGTCAAGCTGTCTCCTTTTCTCCTTCTTCAGGAGCTCGGCCCTAGGTCTACAGTTAGCTTCAGACCGCTAGAATCGACGTTCGCAACGAACCTCTTTTTAACATCATCCTGTTTTTGTGATTCGGCCTTCATTTTTTGGAGCTGGGAGGAGTTGTCGAAAGATTCGGGAGCTTCATCACCGCTTTCGCCATCCATTTCTCTGATTGTTTGTGGTGCCCCTTCTAGCACGGTATTTCCTGGTAGGATAAGTTCCTCGCTTCCAAATCGAATGTGAGCTGTATTACTTTGCTCTTGCCCAGCAGAAGCAGCTTCGTCCACAAGATGGCCATTTGAGATAACATTCAACTTCTCTCTATCAGAAGATTCCCTCTTTCTCCGTTTAATAGATTGATCATCCCCTTTCCCTGAACCGACTGACCGAGACTTTCTTTTCCCGTTCACAGCATCAGAGCTGTTTACCCCATGGGATGCTTCTGCATCTGAAGAGGTGATACAAGACAATTGTGTGGACACCATTTTAGGGTCTGCAATACCGTACTTGAGGTGTTCGCTGTGAAGGTGACTTACTGGATGCACCAGGAGGGTTGTGTTCAGGGCTCGATGGTAATAATGATACGAAAGATTTTCTTCGCCACACTAACGAGACGAGAAACAAGCTGAATAATAATATATTATTTACACACTCTGATAAGCTGTTAGAATAGTATGAGCGGGTTTACATTTTACCGAGAGGCTATTTCCCTTTCCCCACTCTACCTATCCTAACTATTAAGTTATTAAGTTACTATGAAGGTATTTTAAGGTCACATGTAAATATGTTGCAGCCCTCTCCACCACGCCAGTGAAGGCCAGGCCGAAGATGGAAGACCAGAAAAACCCGTCACCTCCGGTCCACAATCACAACCACATTGCATATATCACCATGATAATTCGTTGAGTGCTAGCAGTTTAGAAAGCTCCGAGTGGTGGGATCCCGGGAGTCAAAGCCTTCCAAAGGCCCAATGAACGAATTATCAAAAAATTTACGGTAGACGTGCGAAAAAAAAATTTTTTTTGAGAACTTATTTAGAACTCCATCATGAGCACCGATCCACCGCCCGCGGCGGATCCGCCCAAATACAACCGGATCGATCTCCTCTGTCGTAAGAGTGCGATATCGTATTTGCACCCTGTTACGAAGAGGCGATTGAGCAACTCGAGGGCCTCATAGGCTGATCCCTTCCGCATCGACTTTGTCTCGCAAACTGCTGGGTAGTCACCCTTTATAAAGGGATCTCTATCCCCTTTCTCGAGGTTTGGCAAGACTCAGAGGGAAGAGGTTTCGAGCGGTGTTCCTGCAGTGTGCTGCTCCTTTGCAAAAGCGGTTTCCTACCTAGTACACACCCAACCCTCCTCCACAGCCTCTTTCGCGGGCGAGTGGGCAGACTTTGCTTGCCAAGTTCAACTTGCCCATGCCGGCAAACACACGGATGTCACAAACGAAGCCTACATAGGCCTCGACATCTAATAAGCAGAAGGACACCGTATGTCCACAGCAGGTATCGACCGAGGGAACAGTTGAAAGTTCTGAATCCGAGCTCGATTCGGAAAACGAGTAGAATCTGATCAAAGTCGCCATCGAGACAAAGGAAAGGAAATGAATCAAGGTGTAGAGAAGGAATCACGATTTTGCGGTATTCATTTTGGCCATTCGATTCCCAACGCCTTTCAAGACCCACCAAGTGGTTTTCGGTGATGGTAATGGAATCAAATTTGCCCAATTTCACAAAGTATTTAGAAGTTGTTGGCCCAACGATTGAGTCTATTCACTAAGCCGACAGCTTGAAACTTGTTACCGCGCAAATATTGGCCACCAAAAAAAAAAAAAGTGGTACAGTTACGTGGGCTTTCTACAATTTCCTGGGGCGCAGGAGTCGCTAGAGAAGTTTACGAACTGACCGACGGGGTTATCAACTCTGATCGAGAACTTAACAGATCAGCAAAAGTTCGGACAGGGAGCTGAAACCGAACGGGGGAAAACCAGCAGTTATATATCTAAATGGTTGGGTGGATATGAACACTAAGAGAGCGAGAAACACTCACTATTTTGGCGTCCTGAACGAGAGGACCTCAAACATATCCGTCTGCTGGAACTGTGGAAGCCGAGTTGGCTGAGCGAGTATGTGATCGTGGTCTCAGAGATGCGCAGGCTGAATGATTTGAAGGGTTTTCTCTGTACCTTACAATTTGTTTAATATATTTTTGACATTTGTATGCATGTATAGACTACAGAAATATAATGTCCAAGTGATAAAAAGGAGTTTTCAGTTTAGTATGGCATGTATAGGTAATAATTGTATGGATGTAGTGGGTATCATTGATGGAGAAAAGCTGGCAAAACTAACAAAGTGTATACAAAAAATTACCACCTTTCCGGTAAACTCCCTTGACCCCTTCGCTATGAATAGAAATCCAAAATAGGACTAAAAGAATATATAGATGTTGACTTCAGTAATCAACCGGCAGAGATCATCTGAGCGCGCTCTAGAACCTCCTCATCGGCCCCCAAATAATCATCCTCGCCGGTATCACTGCCTTCGTCCCAGAACCGCTCAAGCTCTCCTGGATCATCCCCGCTAACAGCCCACATGCTTTCCCTTAGGCGCTTATTACGTTCCCGGTCCTCCTCGATCCGCTGCTCAATTTGCTTCTTATCGACACGCATAATCCCGTTTGCTTTAGAACCTCGTGGAGTTTCTCCTTTAGACTTCCCGTTGGATTCATAGCTTTCTGCGGGTTCCAGGTCCAATAGGTGCGCGGGATGACTCTCCCTCTCTTTGAGGCAGGCATCGATTTCCGCCACCGTTTGGGAAGAAAGTATCGACTTGCTTTGCAGCCCGTTGAGAACTCGTCGGACATGCTTCACGTTTGCTGCGCCTGAGCCATCTGACGGCGCGACTGCATCAACAACTCGCAGTATATCTCTCTGGATCATGCGGACATAGTCGAGGTGGTTTTCTTTAGTTGCCATGTCGCAGAAATGCTCAATAAAGTACATGATATTTGCTCTGTTGTTCATATTATTCTATAGAGACAAGTCAGAAGAGAGAGCCTAGCAAAGCAGCATAGCCCACACACCTTTTCAACCTGTTCTAGGATGCATGAATGAAGGTCTTCATCCATGTCCCGGTACTTGAGTGCATAATGGGCCGCCTTTTGCGAAGAAGTGACTGAGGCGCTGAGGTGCTGCAGCTGTGTAGTAAATCGCATCCGAACCTCGAATGGATCCGCCATGATGGAGCTTGTTCTATGCTGTTGTAAAATCAATTGCAAATAGAATCCCAAAAAAATGTCCAGAGAATCGAGATGCTTGACCAATGATATTCATATTCCTCTATTGGGGTTTAGCCGAAGCGGTGAGGTTCCTGGTCCCCCTTTTTTCCGGGCAGAAATTCTGACATCGGCGATTAAAACGCCACCACATTCATAATTAGAATAGTCATATGAGGAAAAAAAAAACAAAAAAAATAGAAAATAAAAGGAGAAACAGAGGCTCTGTGTAGCAACCATCTGGGTTCATCTGTTGATGCTGTCTTCCATGCTTACTCTGCAGCATGCTTTCCCATATCTTAGCCAATGGCTTAGTGCCAAATGGTAGCCACAAGACGGACATGACTTTGACGATCTTAGGATGCGGTACTGCATCTCTAACCAACCCCTTGGAAACTTTACTAACAGCTGATATAGGCACGTTGGGTGTTGCTATCTTATCCGGAATCCTTGCTTCCATTTCGGAGACGCAAATTCATGCACAATATATATCTGATTCGGGAACGGACTCGCCAGTACCAGAATCTCTCCTTCGGACTCCTAGCAAATTTGTCGCGTGCGTCAAGCGACCTCAATCAGTAAACCGTGTCCAGGACGCTCTCGCTTCATATTCTCAGTTCCCTGTGACAATCTTCCTGAATGATAATATCAAGGGCGTGCAACAGGCAGACGTGGTTATTTTATGCTGCAAACCCTACATGGTTAAGGACATCTTAGACGTTCCTGGTATGCGAGAGGCGCTCCGGGGGAAGCTGTTGATCAGTATCCTGGCTGGTGTCCCGACAGAACAAATTGAGGACATTCTATATCCAGACATAGATTTCCCAAGGGAGGAAAGATGCACGGTTGTCCGTGCTATGCCAAATACTGCGGCCATTATTAGGGAGTCTACGACGGTTGTTGGTATTTCTCAGCCCCCGCTTCCCGTTGAGTGGGATGAGCTTGTGACTTGGATCTTTACACGAATTGGCCGAGTAGTTCGGCTACCTTTATCCCAGATGGATGTCAGCACCGCATTGGCTGGCTCTGGTCCGGCATTCATGGCCTTGGTTCTCGAGGCAATCACAGACGGAGCTGTGGCCATGGGGATGCCACGGGCTGATGCGCAGATTATGGCTTGTCAAGTCATGCGCGGTACCGCTAGTATGGTTTTGAATGGGGATCATCCAGCTCTAATTAGAGAGAAAGTGAGCACACCTGGTGGATGTACCATCGGCGGATTACTCGTACTCGAGGAGGCGGGTGTAAGGGGTAGCCTGGCCCGTTCAATCAGAGAGGCGACCGTTGTTGCGAGCCAGCTTGGAAAAGGCGTTCAGGGCGTTAATGGTACTCGACATTGAAAAATAGACCGCAGAATGTGAAAAAAGTGTGTTTCATATGTATAACTTTGCAAATAAGTTCTAATAGAAAAATGAGCCCCTTTGGAACCTTTTATGGCGGTTTTCTATTTTCAGTGCTCTTTCTAATATCCCTGGCATGAAAAAAATGAAAATCTTCTAGACGCCCTTGCAGTTGCTTTTCGATAATGGATTGTGGGACTGAAATTCAAGATAGAATTCCACCTCAGAGAACTGAGCAATCACTAAGTTCCAGAATTAAATAAGTTAGTACAATAATACCGTATTTGTAGATGTTTGAATTAACTGAGCGATGGGATATCGATTGTATACCTAGGTAGTTATACATGAGAGTCTCGACGAAAGTGATTCAGTGAACGTCCAGCCTTCAGTGAACCTCCAAGTTGTCTATTTATACTCTGTAGTGGATGTGGCTATCCAAAGAGAATTAATTGAATGCTCAGTTTGCCTAACCCTGTCAAAACATGTCATTTATTTCTTCATCCATAGTTGATTCCAGATCAAGCCAATTAAATGAATCAAGCTATTTAAACATAATATCATGATGATTGTTCTGTTTCCAACGTGGTAGTAGGACTATCAAGCAGACCCATCTCTTCAGCTGGATCGCTTTCTCTTAAAACATCAACGCTGAACCCTTTTCCCCGATGTGTCTCAACTCCATTGAGCGTAAGCCAAACATCTTTCTTGGTAAGTAATCCTTGAAGAAAGCCCTTGTTGACGAACAGAACATATCGTAAGCCGAGTCTTTGAAACATGCTCAGGACAACCGAAAAATTGATCTGACTATTTAGCGTGATCGGGGTCTGATCCATCCAAGGTCGAAGGTCAAGGGTTTCTAACGGATCTGCAAATGGTTGATGTACGAAAAAAGTCTGAGTCTCTGGAGGTAAATTGCGATTTGAGGGAGACATTGAGGACTTTAGGGCAAAGGTTAATTCGGTTCGCGAGATGTAGCCAAGCAAGATGGGGTTTGAGGTATCTAGAACCACAGGAAACCCACGGTAAGGAGCTGATGCAAGGAGATTACTAAGTGATTCAATAGTATGACCCATAGCGGATATCACTGTAAGGTCATCGATGTTGGTCATGATCCGGCGCACAGAGACATCCGGTGACGCGTTGTCATCCTTATGGTCAAGAAAAGGATATTCATTTAGATGGATCCAAGATTCGTAAATCCCCCGTTTGCCAAAAATGTCGCCACACCACTTCGAGAACATGACTGCGATCATAATAGGGATCACATAGGTCAGGGCACCGGTCAATTCGAACATGATCACAACGATCGAAACCGTCATTCTAGTAGCGCCACCCAAAGCCGAGGCAGCACCAATTATTGCATATGTGCCTGGTGTGATACAGGGAATATCAGGTTGACAGTTGCGAAATAAGAAGAACTTCGGATAAGCGGTTTGCCACATCTCGAACCCTATTCCCATAGCTCGACCATAGAGCGCCCCGATAGCAGCAGAAGGAAGGATGATTCCTGCAGGAATTTCCAAGCCAAATGTTATTGATGCTAAGAAAAAGCCGAATATTGCAGCAACGAGGAGCAAGGCAATGACGCCTATTGATGCCGGGCCTTTCTTGCAAAGGCCCAATTGGTCGTCTGAAACAGTTGCACACTCTGAAAACAAGGCGGAAACCAGTTCCGATGCCTGGGCCCTCATAAATATGTTCGGGAAGTTGATAATTGCCGAAATGAAAGATACAATTGCAACCTCTAAAATAGGCAGGTTGAAAGCCCGTGACTTTCTCCATTTTGCAACCTTCATATTCAGCTTAATAAATAATCCACCGTAAAGGCCACCTAATATGCCAAGCATAAAAAAGGGAATTATTTCGAAACGGTGCCATCCCCGAGTATAGGTAACTTGATACAATACAATCTTTCCTGTGCGGAAAGGGTTTAGAGCTTGGAGCGTGACTGCGGCGACCATGGCGCAGACAAAACTTTGCCACATGGTTTTGTCAGGGAAGTAATAGGATAATTGCTACAAAGGGGTTAAATAAAGGAAGGTGGAGAATACTGCTAACTCTTACCTCAAGGCTGAATAAGACACCACCGATTGGTGCACCAAACGCGACAGAGATGCCTGCCGCAGCCGCAGCAGATAGAACTTCACGCTTCCTTGCTGGATGTATTGTTAGTATAACGCAGAACACTAAATGTTCGTTCAACACACACCTTCATTTTGATTGAGGGAATCAAGTGGTTTCATTATTATATTTGCACAGCAACAGGCTACATGGACCAACGGACCTTCTTTCCCTAACCACAACCCTGATGCAACGGTGAGGCACTGTTTCAAACCAGTAAGACAGATGAAGAATAGGATTGGGATTGGGTGCACCTACCAAGCCTATTGATTTGATTGCAAGAGTCCAGGGACCCATAAATCTTCGTATGACAAACCCGCCGAGAACGGTTTTGATTTCGGGGATTCCACTATGCTTTGCATAGGCGGCATAAGTTCGGACCAAAACGCTTGCACAAGAAGCAAAAAATACCTTACATTGTCAGTGAGCAAAAAGTCTGGTGAAAGATAATGACAAGCATACAGAATATAAGATGAAGAAGATGTATTCCACGACATAGCCACCCCCAGAGGAGGCGATTCTCAGTGCTTTTCTCCATGGAGTCCAGTCGATGCATTCTGACAAATCTAGTTGTCGATAATAGTTAGCTTTAAAGTAAGATCTATAAAAAATAACTGTCACCGGTTGCCGAATCACCTTCGTGGCCCCAACAACAAAACGATTTATTGAGATAGAATTTGCCACCTCCTCTGCCATTATTGCAGTATCCAGTTTTTATATCGCTTAACCAATCACTTGCAATGTCGATAGAAGCTGCCAGAATGCCCACGAATATACCGGTCGCAACTAAGACCAGCCATACATGGCTGGCATCAAGGAGATGGCGGATATGACCAAGCAACCCTTGTCCCTTTGAATAGAGAAGCCGCTTTCTTTGACGTTCTTTGGTATACTCAAAAATCCAGTCAATTGCTGTAAGATCATCGTAACCCACTCTTCTGCCTGGGCCCTCCACGTGCCAATCAAGTGGTCCCCCGTCCTTGACGCCGCTCAAGTTTCCTTGGCTAGACTGTCCATGCGTAATAGAAGAATCAGGCCACCCCTGAAAAGGTCTCTCTTGCGTACCTTGGGAACGCAGCTGATTATTCCCTAGAAGAGGACGACTTGAGCTGTCCGAGAAGAGGTTGGATATACTGAAACGAGCGACTTGTTTTTGTTTTCGCTTGAAGGAAATACTAGGGCTATTAGAGACGACCAAAAATGGATAGCGTATCAACTCACGGCTCATCAGGTAGGAAGCCATCACTGTGATGAATTGAGAGGGGATCATTTTCGGGGTCGTCAGTTCCGCTGTTCTCAGCTTCATTTACAGAAGATCGGGAAAAGGACTGCTGTCTATGGCTGCTGGAGCCGGGGAGGGTCATTATTCGTCATAAAAGCCACATTAGTCTATGCACCACTACTTTTTTATGGTATCATAATGAAATTGAAAATGGTGGGAAACGACGTGGAAATTTACTACTATGATATCTGGCATACTAAATTTTGAGATTCACTCCGTAAGAACGTTTTACCGGTTGCCTCACAATGGTCCTTTAGTCAGGCGGTGAGACGCGTCCACCGCCTTACATTGCGGCAAATTTTTGGAAGGTTTTTTAATCAGTGTGCAACATTGGAGTTGAATTTAGCAGCTGCAGGCGTCAAAATGACTGATAAGCCTGCCTACGAGGCGGAATTCTCCCAGTTGAATCTTCTGCGACGGCTTCCTGACGAACTCTCACAGTTAATTTCTACTGCTTCGGGGTTGCAATTTCTCAGAGCGCTCGCACTTGCAGCACTTAACCCTAGTTGCACTGACGACGTCTTTGCAATATATGAACCTATTTTTGTCGATCTAGCGGCCCGATGGCTCTCAGGAGACCTTCAGGTAGATCCTGTTCAGGGGATTTCGGCATTTTCACGAATTTTACCATTTGCCCCCTATCTGCGACCTTTTGCTTGCCAATATGCAGCAGGACAGGGTGGAGTTTTCTCGACATCGGCCTTCATGGAACTAAAACTTCTTCAACTGGATGATGCTACCGCTCGTGCTTTGCTTCTATCGGTTTTTCGTCTATTTTCATTTGATCTTGAAGCTTTCTCAATCATGATATCTCCACTTCAGCTGCAGTCATTATTTCAACACCACAATAGGTCCGTGCGATATCTAGCTGTCCGTTGCTTATGTCTATACATGCACGTGGCAGATGCAGCTACAGAGAAGATGGTAGAGGTTTATGTGGGTGGTGGATCACTGGAAGACGAGTGGGAAGGCATCACAATTGATTATAAACTTCTGGGCTTGTGGGAAGAACGAAGATGGCAAACCCTTAAGGATCGACTGGCCTGGGGGCCGAATTTACGTGTGGCTACATCCAATAAAATAAAAAGCCTAAAAGAGTACTTCACAACTCTTACAGTTGAAATTGGTGGTGTGCTTCTTCCAAGATTGCGGACGGATACGACTGCCGTCGAATCTGATATCGTGAAGACGCCTACTGTCTGGAGAAATATACGGAGCATAGCAAAGGCTCTACTTTCGCCAAAACCACTGTTGCTGGTTGGCTTACCGAACTCTGGAAAGACAACATTAGTTAACGATGTCGCTGGGTCACTAGGTCAAAGGTCCAACATGGTCACACTTCATCTCAACGAGCACACTGATGCGAAGAGTCTTCTTGGAATGTATGGATCTATAGCAGGCTCATTTGCATGGCAACCTGGCGTTCTGACAAGAGCCGCAACTGAGGGACGGTGGGTGCTAATTGAGGATCTGGATCGAGCTCCTTCTGAAATCATCGGGCTTCTACTTCCTATAATCGAAAAAGGTGAATTGCTCATTCCGAGCAGAAAGGAGAGGATTAAATGCTCTGATGGATTTAGAATTATCGCTACTATGAAATCTTCGTTAAACAACAAAGGAGAAGAAGTTTTTCCGGGTGCTACTTTGCTGGGAAACAGGTTATGGCAGAAGATTCAGGTCGACCCTTTGACATTAGAAGAGATTCGAGATATTATAATCGCAAAGTTTCCTTTGCTCTCTACCCGGGTCCCGAAACTCATTGATATGTATAATCGGCTTTGCACGGCTTTCCACGGAATAGCGACAGTGAGAGGGCCTCAGGGGAGGATGCCTGGCTTTCGAGACCTCATTAAACTTTGTAATAGGCTTCATAGACGGCTTCGACGCCTGGGAGTAATAACAGGCTTTGAGCCCGCTCCCGAAAGCCTCCAAGACGAAATTTTCTTGGACGCGGTTGACATCTTCCTTAGTCATCTTCCAGATATCAATCTACGAAACTCTTTGGCATCTGTTGTTGCCGAAGCGTTGCAGTTGTCGCCTCAAAGAGTGCAGTTCTGTCTTCATGAGCGAATCCCCTCTTGTTCCAACCAGGACACCGACGTCCGGCTTGGGAGGGAGATTTGCAAAAAAAAGAGTGTTTCGAGACTAAAGATGGCACGGCCCGAGACATCGTCTCGTTTCGCTTCCACAAGAGCAGCACTAAAAACGATGGAGCAGGTTGCAGCTGCGGTCCAAGTTGCTGAGCCCATCTTGCTTGTCGGAGAAACTGGCATGGGCAAAACCTCTGTGATTCAGCAACTCGCTACTGTGATGCGCCAGAAACTCGTTGTTGTGAATCTATCACAACAAAGTGAGACCAGTGATCTGCTTGGCGGCTTCAAACCAGTTAACGGTCGGTCCTTAGCTATTCCTATGCTAGACGAATTCAGTCGACTTTTCGAACAAACGTTTTCTGCGAGAAAGAACCAAAAATTTCTTTCATCAGTTGCAAAATGCGTTACGACTAGCAATTGGCAACGTTTAATAAACCTCTTCCATGAAGCTATTCGTATGGCTGAAGGGCTTTTTCGTACAACGCACGTTAGTGACCGTGAAGGTCAAGACCAGCCGTCCAAAAGAAGGAAATTGGAGTCACCGAAATATGCAGTTCTACGGCAGAGATGGGAAACATTTGCCACCCAATTGAAAGATTTTGAGGCTCATGAATCAAAGGGAAATTCGAAGTTCGCCTTTGCATTCGTTGAAGGAATGATCGTTAAAGCCCTCAGAAATGGTGAATGGGTTCTGCTAGACGAGATAAACCTGGCTTCCTCGGACATCTTGGAAAATATTGCGGGGCTACTTCGCTACGGCAGTGAAGGGCAGCCATCAGTGTTGCTTTCGGAAGCCGGAGAGGTCGAGAGGACGTATGGACACCATGATTTTCGCATATTTGGGGCCATGAACCCAGCTACTGACGCAGGGAAACGAAATCTAACTCCTGGTCTTCGCTCCAGGTTTACAGAATTCTTTATGCACTCCTCTGATAATGAGTTTGATGATCTGTTGAACTTAGTCAAAACTTACCTGGGAGATTTAGTGATTGGTGACCCGAAAGTGGCGTCGGATCTTGCAAACTTATATCAGGGAATTAAGAAACTCGGAATGGAAAATAGGTTAACTGACGGTGCTGGACAACGGCCACATTTTAGTATTCGCACATTTGTGCGAACGCTGATCTATATCATTGAGAATGTCCAAGTTTACGGCATTCGTAGGGCAACATTCGAAGGCTTCTGCATGAGCTTCTTGACAACTTTGAGTCCAGACTCCGAGAAATTGGTTATTCCTCTTATTGAGAAACACCTCTTTGGAAGTGCGAAGAACACTGGATCTCTTCTAAGCCGAATACCGCGGCCGCCTAAAGATAGCAACGAATATGTGAAGTTCAAACACTATTGGATGAGAAAAGGCCCGTTAGAATCGGAAGAGCAACAACATTACATTATTACTCCCTTCATTGAGAAAAACCTTAAAAACCTCCTAAGGGCAAGCTCGATGCGGCGGTTCCCGATTCTCTTGCAAGGTCCGACTTCATCAGGGAAGACTAGCATGGTTGAGCATTTGGCGAAGATCTCAGGGAATAAATTTGTTCGCATCAACAATCACGATCATACTGATTTGCAGGAATATCTTGGTTCTTATGTGTCGACAAATGACGGCACTTTGCGGTATCAGGAGGGGATATTGGTGGAAGCTCTGAGAAATGGTTACTGGATCGTTCTCGATGAGCTCAACTTGGCCCCTTCTGATGTATTGGAGGCATTAAATCGGCTTTTTGACGAGAACAGGGAGTTATTTTTACCTGAGACACAAGAGGTCATTCATCCACATCCAAATTTCATGCTGTTCGCTACGCAGAATCCTGCCGGTCTCTATGGTGGAAGAAAAACTCTCTCTCGTGCCTTCCGGAATCGTTTCCTGGAATTACATTTCGATGACATCCCTGAAAATGAACTGGAATATATATTAAAGGAGAGATCCCAGATTGCACCTTCGTTTTGTACCAGAATCGTGTCTGTTTACAAAAAGCTGTCCTTGTTGCGGCAGTCCACTAGGCTCTTTGAACAGAAGAATAGTTTTGCTACTTTACGGGATCTGTTCCGATGGGCCCTTCGTCGGGCCGATAACAACGAGCAGCTAGCTGTTAATGGCTTTATGCTTCTTGCAGAACGAGTCCGCAATCCGTCAGAAAGGGCTGCTGTCAAAAACGTCATAGAAGAGGTTATGCGAGTTCGTATCGATGAAGATGAAATTTACAGTTCGTCCGAGCTTGAGAAACATGCCCCAAATTCAAAATGCCTTTCCGGGGGTATTGTTTGGACGAAAGCGATGAGACGTTTATATATTTTAGTTTCAGAAGCGATTGAGAACAATGAACCTGTGTTGCTGGTTGGTGAGACTGGATGTGGGAAGACTCAGCTTTGTCAAGTAGTGGCAGATATTCATGGCAAAGATCTCTTTACCATGAATGCACATGTGAATTTGGAGACTGGTGATCTCATAGGTGCACAGAGACCGGTGAGAAACAGAGCCTCAGTTGAAAGGCAATTATTTGATGACCTTCGGATACTTTTCCAGGATGCCAGCGAATTGGATGAAGTACTTGGACTAATGAGCCTGGAAGACTTGAAAGCTAGGTTTTCTCAAGCAAACGTAGAGCAGATGATGGCCAAATCCCCGGAACTTGTCAACCGAGTTAGAGTGAACATCGCACGATCGCACGCCTTGTTCGAATGGTCAGATGGAAGTCTTGTATCTGCTATGAAAAGTGGCCAATATTTTCTCCTTGACGAGATTTCTCTTGCTGATGACTCGGTCCTTGAGAGGCTCAACAGCGTCCTTGAACCTCATCGAACGCTCCTCCTTGCCGAAAAGGGTCCCATCGACTCATTAGTAGTGGCAAGCGATGGATTCCAATTCCTTGCAACAATGAACCCTGGAGGCGATTACGGGAAGAGGGAGCTGTCAGCTGCGCTAAGAAATCGACTTACGGAGATATGGGTTCCACAATTATCGGATGACGATGATATTTTACCAATTCTGATTTCAAAATTCAAATCGCCGCAAGAAAGTCCCCCAAGGGCAATGCTAGCGTTTGCGAAATGGTTCAAGGCTTCCTTTCACAACTCGGCAGCCTCTTCAGTGTCTATTCGAGACCTCCTTGCGTGGGTCGACTTTATTAATAAATTCCCGCCCTCGGATTTAATGTTTGCACTTGTGCATGGGGCTGCTATGGTATATATCGATACATTGGGAGCAAACCCGGCGGCCACGCTCTCTGTAACCTCGGATAGCCTCGGCAAAGATCGTGACCGGTGCCTTGAAAAGTTAAGTTTACTCTTCTGCGTGGATGCCTCTCGCATCTATTACCAACCTGCCTCCATCGCGGTCGATGATAGGTGTCTCTGCGTTGGTCCTTTTCGCCTACCGATGTGTGCCAATTCGGCACCGGACCCTCAATTCGTTTTAGATGCTCCTACGACTATTGCTAATTCAATCCGAATTGCTCGGGGCTTGCAATTGTCAAAGCCGATCCTTCTTGAGGGGAGTCCAGGCGTTGGCAAAACTACGCTTGTGGCGGCTCTAGCTCGAACGCTTGGGAAACCCCTTACTCGTATTAACCTTTCTGACCAAACAGACCTCACTGATTTATTTGGATCGGATGTTCCTGTAGAAGGCGGAAATGTTGGTCAGTTTGCTTGGCGAGATGCGCCGTTCTTGCGGGCAATGCAGTGTGGAAACTGGGTGTTGCTAGACGAGATGAATCTTGCTTCTCAGTCTGTCCTCGAAGGTTTGAACTCCTGCTTGGATCACCGACAGCAGGTGTATATCGCAGAACTAGATCAGGTCTTCAAAAGACACCCAGATTTTGTTCTTTTTGCCACCCAAAATCCGCATCATCAGGGAGGAGGGAGGAAAGGTCTCCCAGCTTCGTTTGTAAACAGGTTCACTGTGGTGTACGTTGATTCTTTTAATGATTCGGATTTGGAAAGAATTTGTGGGAACCTCTTTCCTGGAACACCGAGTGAACAAATTTGCAAGCTTATAGGATTTATTAACTTGCTCAATTCTGCAATCCAGCGTGGACAGTTAGGTACTGTTGGGGGGCCTTGGGAAATTAATCTTCGAGATATGTCGAGGTGGCTCCAGTTGGCTACTCAGGGCGATGTTCATATTTCTCTGGGCCATTTCCTTAATACGATCATCGGTCAGAGATTCCGCACAAAAGAAGATCGGATCTTTGTCTCTCAGCTTTATGAACAAGTTTTTGCAGAGTCCCCCCCTGATACCTATTATTACCACGATCTCACGACCAGTCACTTTCTTGTCGGGTTTGCATGCATGGAAAGGAACAGGGTTTCACAATTTTTCTTAGACCAGAAAATGAAGATTCTCCCCAAAGATCTCAGTGCTCTTGAGTCTCTCATTTTTTGTGTTCAGCAAGGATGGCCTAGCGTCCTTGTGGGTTCAACCGGATGCGGCAAAACTTCTGTTCTCCGCAAAATCGCAGCTATAAATGGCTCCCGCCTAATTGAATTGGCCCTGAGTGCTGATACTGACACTATCGACCTTATCGGCGGCTTCGAGCAGATTGACTATAAAAGGCAGGTCTCATTGCTTGCAGCTGACTTAGCATCGTCCCTTCAATCCCAGATCACTGATGCTCTGTCTAATGGTGGTCCCTCTAAGGAGACCTGTGATCTAATTGAGGTTTTCCGGTTATCCACAAGAGCTGATATCTCTTTGGATAAGCTCTTGCTCACCGTTTCTCAGCTCTGCAAAATGTACCCTAGCTCTGGTTTGGGGAAATTCTTAAACAGATGCAATGCGCTTGCAAAAATGTCAGCCGATCAAAAGAAAGTTGGCTTTGAGTGGACGGAGGGCGTTTTGATTGAGGCTCTTCAACGAGGTCATTGGGTTGTTTTAGATAACGCTAATTTATGCAACGCATCAGTCTTGGATAGGCTGAATTCTCTTATGGAACCAAACGGCTACCTCGTTCTCAACGAGCAGCGAACAGAAGATGGCTCCGCTCGGATTATACGGCCGCATTCCAATTTCAGGTTGTTTCTCACAATGGATCCCCGATACGGGGAATTGTCTCGCGCGATGCGGAATAGATCCGTGGAAATCTGCTTCCTGCCTCAGAAGGAGGACTGTGATCAATCGATTTGCCCTACTTATACATGCCAGTCCCGTTTATATCGTATCCGCCAGATATATCAACCGCTCAATTTGGATGAGTGTAACATCATGCCATTTGAAATTTTCCTAGATCACCTATCAGTACTCGACCTTAAGGAACATCAGACGTCACTTTGTCGCCTTCTTTCTGGTTATTCAGATAAATTAATTGTCGAGTATTTGTTGCCTGCGATCCGCCGCTACTCGGCGATACAAGAGAACACGAGCTGGAGTCTGCTGGACATCTTCCCATTGAGGTTGAATGAGCTTATTTCAATAGATGGCTCTATGATCGTTGAAATGGATTCTCAAGTGCAACCCATTTGTCCACTGCTAAGCTATGCTAATAGAAATAACCTCCCTATTCACCCTCTTGTGAATGAACATCTTTTGTCTATTTTAACTAAAGATAAAGATTATTCTCTTGTTTATCTTGCCGGACTTCAACTGGAGTTTAGACTCCAGCTGTACCACTTGGAGCAAAGCTTAGAACGAGCAGAGGTTAATGCCCACAACCTTAAACCCTCTCAAATGACTCAATTGGAGCGTTCATTGGCATCAATGAGGATTCAAGCTTTGACGAAAGATCCAACAAAACCCGTGAGCTTCTTCCTGAAGGATTGCATTCGGGTGCTTCAAGAGTTCATTCAAAACTTCGAAGTTCCAACCTTGCAATTATTAAACGCTGTTCCATTCCTCATAGATATAGTCTCTTTCTGCTGGGATATCTTCAAAGCCACCCATGGAAAAGGAGTAGATGAGGCTGAGTACCAGGCCTACCTACAAATCGGTCGGAAAATATTATCTCCTGCCCCTGACAAGGAATCGGCATTGAAACCCTTGATATGTTATTTGCATCGCTCCATCATCCAATTTCATTCGGAGTGGTCTTTAACTAGTGGGATAAGCATGCAGAGGATTTGGTGCTCTTGGCGGCCTATAACTTGCGTGAAACACAGCCAATTGAGGTGCCTTATGGAATTGGAGGAGACTGTATCTGAATTTATGAACGTTGCTTTCACGACAAGAGTTGATTTGTCTCAGCTCAGCGAAGTTCGCAACTCTTTGATTGAAGCCCAGGGGTTTATTGTTCAGGATGAATTCCATGTGGATGCCCTTGTAATGGTATGTTTTCTTCCCTTTATATTTAAAGTGGGAGACTTACCCTCTTTTAGGAATTGAAGAAATTGGTTCGTGAAGTTGTCAGCGTTTCGAAAGTTACTGGGTTGAGCCAATATCCATACTTCGCGACCATCTTTGAGACAATTTGTCAATTCCATGACTTGTCAAGTTTCTGGCTTCAAGGCGGAATTAAAAACCAGTCACTTCTTTCTGGAATTTTGCCATTACTAGCAGGGCGACCAGCAAAGCCAGTTGATGGGTCGATTATTGGGTCTTCAATTCCTAGCCTCCTACATAGATTGTCTTTATTCAGCGGATACGAGGCCAAATTTGCTGCTACGCCCTGTTGGAATGGGACGTTTTCGCTATCTCTACTTGGCAAGCTGGCAAAGGTGGGTGATATATCCCTTAGTCAACTAGATCTCCTCGAGATCGAACGGGGTTTTCTTCTTCAGGCGGTAGCCTCCAGCACTAGGGTACTCGCTACTACTCAGCTTCAACTCCTCTTGCGAGCACAGTCAATGTTGTGCCTCGAAATTCTGGAGATTCACCGGGAATTTTTTGAACCGGGATACTTTCTTCTTGCTACTTGCGCCCTGCGAAGAATTGAGGAGAACGGTGCATACAATGGTCCGCCGGTTCCACAACTACTATTAATTGAATATCTACCGGCTGATCATTACTTCCGGGGATTTGTTGATAGTCTGTCGAGCTGCCTCCACCTGTTTACTAATGTGACTGACTGTAGTGATGAAAACCGTACTGGTCTGCTGGCCATGCGGTTGGCCGTGATTTGTCTTCGGCTTTTCGTACCTGATAAAGCATTCGATCCTTCTTTAGAGCTGGCCCTGAGGAGAAGACACCGCGCGAGACGTTATTTAGATGTCATGAAAAAGGATCAAGCTGTTTCTAAATTTGAATTTTGCTTTTCTGGACAAACATCCAATATACGACGGAAGTTCCTTAAGGAGGAACTGCAGAGGTTGGATTCGATGCCTCCACCACCCCCCGTTACTCGACCAATTAAATCCCAGTTAACTCAACTCCATGGAGAGTTCTCAAATTTGATTGTCTCTGTTCTAAACAGGAAACCAGAGAAAGACGAACCTGCGACCCTGCAAGTATATGGGAATTCGCTTCGCGATAACATCCGACAAATATGCGATCGCCTAGGCCAAAAAAATTATAGAGATTATGATGATGTCACGATACTAGTTATCCGTTTCCTGCAACTCCTAGACCTCGGAATTGCCCTCATAATGAGCGATGACAAGAAGAGCCTCCATCCAGAACTTGTACGAATTGTCTGTGAGAGAACGCCTTTTCTCGGTGGAAAACCTCAACCGCGGTCAGCGTCGGTGATTGAAATGCGGTCAACCCCAGAAATGCGTACCGATTTTCAGTTTCATGAACTATCACTTCTAGTTGTAGCCCGATCTATTGACCCATCAATACTTAGCACAACCAGCGGCCTCCAAGCTCTACGGCGCATCTTCGAATCATTCCATGCACTCTGGAGGGCGAAATTGAATGACGATCAGGAAAGGGAAGCTAAAAGGTCCCAACCATACCGCTATCGAGGTTCCACCGGGGATAGTGAAGAAGACGACGAGGAATTTCATCGGCTATTCCCAACCTACGAAGGAGTCACTACTGATGAGAGAACAGATTTTGCTCTTATCGACCAGAAATCGATTTCTCTGAGATTAGCACAACTTCATTCCGATATTTTTAAGACAGAAAATATTCAGGGCAGACTTCGATCTTTTATAACAGATTCTGCTCGCCTGCTCGGATCTATTTGGACAGACATGCACTCTTTGATATCCCCAATACAACCAAAAGACCAACTTGCTGGCCTAATTCTACTCCTAGAAGATCATTTAGCTGAATCCAAGCAGACGCAATCAAGGAGCTACAACTTCTACACCGATAGAAATATCATCGAAGCCAAAAAGCTTGTCGCCTTGATTTTTTCGATTCAATCACGTTTCAACCAGCTTTTGAAGGCCTGGCCTGAACATGCAGTCCTCCAAGATGTCATAACTTTTTGTAAAGAGATTCTCGATTTCAGATATAAAGAGCCAGTTGCTAAATTCCTCACCAAATTGGAAAAACTTCACTCTTATGTTCACGAGTGGCAATTAGTTGCTAGTCAAAAATACTCAGCAGCTTCTCTTTTCGAAGAATTGACAAAGTTGATAATTAATTGGCGGCGCCTAGAACTGTCTACCTGGGCCAAACTCCTCGATATTGAGGATGAGAAATGCGAGCAAGATGCTAGCTCCTGGTGGTTCGTTGCTTACGAGGCACTGATTGCTGCGCCCCTTCGGATAGCAGAATGTGGCGAAGATGTCAGTGGCCATACGAGAGAGATTATTTGTACCCTAGAAAAGTTCATGTTTTCGACCACAATGGGTCAATACTCCCATCGTTTACGGCTTGTAGAAAATTTCCGATCATTGTTGGTGCTGTATTTACAAGATTTGCCGACTTTGTCCCAACTTGGGATCGCCTTAAACAGCTTCTTAGAGCATTATCGACCATTTGAATCAGTCGTCTCGAAGTCATTAGTCGAAGGCAGGCAGTCCCTCGAAAAAGAAATCAAGGAACAGGTTCAACTTGCAAGCTGGAAAGATACAAACATCACCGCGCTCAGAGAAAGCGCAAGACGAATTCATCATAGATTGTTCAAAGTGATTCGAAAATATCGAAATCTGCTTGCCTATCCTGCGGAATCCATCTTAAAACAAGGCTTTCCCGACATTCTACCCGAAACGGATCAGGCTACGAACGAAAAATTAGCTCTCAATGTAGGTTCAACCGCAGAGGCTCTCGTCATGTGCCGGAGGCATGATCAAACCTGGAACACGAGAGCACCCAGATTTAGAGACCCGGAAGCCACCGCCAGAAACATGTTTTATGTCTACTCTAGCTCTGTCCCAGAGTTCACTGTCTCTGAACAACTTGATAGTTTTATCAAAGACGTTGTAGATACTGTTGAAGATTTCCGGTCTCAAACACCACAAAAATTAACGGAGGATACTAAGGACAAGGTACAGCATCTCAAGAGCCTAAAGCGTCGTTTCTACGCAGAAACATTGCATAAGTTGTATTTTATGGGTGTTCGTAGAAATATTAGTGTCACTTTTCAAGATGAACAAGCAACTGTTTGTCACGTTCTTGCGACTACGCCTACTTTATGTTCTATTCCTACAACTTCGTTTACAGGAGCTAAAGGCGCCGACATTTATTTTCACCGGTTCCTTGATCTCCTCCCTCGCATACGACAAGCCTCTCGAGAGTATTCCGAGGATCTTAGTCCGATAGAAGCATCGAGAAGTGCCGGCTCCGCAGAGGGTCTCCTATTATTGTCCAGAAGACAAAAACACGCGTTATATAATGCGATTCTCAGTATCACCTCTTTCGAGTCAACGCTTCTCAAGATGAGAAATCTCTGGAGCGGCGGGCCGTCTTCACAGTTAAAAATCCAACCCTCAAAATCAGAGGAAGTAAAGTATGTGAAGAGGGTTGTAGCGTGGCTGACCCCGATTATCGGATTAAGCATCACCCTTATTGAGGTTCACTCAAAGTTTTCTGGCTTCGATCCGTCGGCTCTTCTTCAAGAACTCAATAGTTGGAGTGATCGACTTTGCCTCTTAAAGGTGTCACTGGACAATCTTCCCGAGTTCCCGGAAGGCATTGCTTCACACTCTCGCGACATAACTATTGAAGACACCCAGAAATTCCTTCAAGGGTTAAAAGCCAATTTCGTAAGATGGAGGACTGACCATCCTGAGCTATCTTTCCTTGCCGACCAAATAATCCCTTGGTGTGAGTCTAACGAGGCTATTGGTACCGATGCAGCTTGGTCGGATTGCAATGTCTCGTTGGATGATTTTAATGAACAAACCTTTCGAGCAGTGGACAAAATTTTTGTTGCTCTTCAGCAAGTCGGCGGTTTTCTCAAGAATCTACCGTCTTCCACCGAAAACAAAGACTGGCTATCTCTTACAGATTCAATCTTGTCTCAATCCATAAAAGAGCTTCACATGCCCGACATCTCAACGTCCCTTGATTCCATTCTCTGCAAACTGCAATATCTTCAGACTGATAGGGATACAGGCCTGTCGGTTGCTTCTGCAATTGTTGCAAGTGTGCTACCTATTGCAGAACAATACCATATCATATGTTCTGACTTGATCAATCGTTTTTTGTTAGAACATCGAGGAATATGCAAGATGTCTTACGTTCTTGCCAAATCGTTTGTGCATGTGGCTTCTGTCGGATTCTGCAGTCCGTCTGAGGCATCGGATGAGACAGGGAATGCCGGTAATTTGGAAAGCGGGACTGGTCTTGGTGAAGGTGACGGTGCTGAGGATATTAGTAAAGATGTCGGAGGTGACGAGGACTTATCAGAACTTGCTCAGCAGGAGAATACCGATGAAAAAACCGATGACATTGAAAATTCTGAAACGGCTGTAAATATGAATGGAGAGGAGCTAGAGGGGAAATATGGCACGGACCAGGATGAAAAGGGAGAAGACGAAAACGAAGCCGAAGACGGTTCTGGGGAAGACGACGACATCGACGAGGAGGTTGGCAGTGTTGATGGCCTCGATCCGTCTGCAGTAGATGAGAAACTATGGGATGGTGTCCAGAAAGAAGAAGAGAAAGACACTGAAAACAAGGAAGGAAAAGGTGTGCCAGAATCTGATCAACGAACTTCCCCCAATGATGATAAAAAGGGCCAAGGGCAAGGAAATGACAGTGAAGGAGAAGGGAATGAGGAAGACGAGGAGGCTCCCGAAGAGGATGTTGACGCGGTCAGAAGAGAGGAAATGGATGTCGCTGAACCCCATATGGAGGATGAGGAAGTGCTTGATCTGCCTGAAGAAATACGACTAGATGGTGAAGAAAATGGTACTGCAGAATCAGACACGGACGAAATCATGGATGACTTTTCAGACATCGGACCTGATCTTAGTGGCGAGGAATCAGAGACGAAAGAAGACCAGAATGAAAAAGAGGAGTCTATGTCAGATGCAGAAGCCCAAAATAGTCAAGAGGAAGAAAGTCCTACGCAGCCAGAATATAGAAAAGAATCCGAAGAACCTGAGGGCTCTGAAGTGAATGAGTCGCAAAACGTGACAGAGAAACAAGACACTGTAAAGACTCAAGATAAGGGTAATGATATGACCGGCGAGAGCAACGAAATGACCGTTGGATTGGGCGCCGATCAGGACGTCAACGAGGATGGAACCTCCACAAATACCAACCAGCCAAACGGCCCAAAATCTACCCAAACAGAGCAGTCAACTGGTGGAGCAGACGATGGCCCGGATCAGGAGATATCAAACGCTCCGTCTAGTGATGGAAACGGTGACCCACAGCCAAGCCCGCAATATCAAGCGTTCAAAAAGCTAGGGGATGTTCTCGAACAATGGCACAGACATCGGCGGGACATCTTGGAGGCCTCTAAAATAGATTCGCAAGTGCAACCAAAAGACGCCGACCTGGCTGAGGCTGATTTCGAACATCTGGCTGATGAGAAAGATGTTGCTGACACCCAGGCTCTTGGCCAAGCCTCTAAGGAGCAGACCAAAGCTCTAGATTTCAACAAAGCTTTGGAATCAGATCGGAACAGCCATGACCTTTTGCCGGACGCGTCACATGAAACCGAAGAGCGTCTCGTGGATGAAAAATTCCCGGACGAGTGGCTATTACATCAAATGTCGACCAAGTCAGATGCTCAGGATGGGACTGCCCTCTCCGGAGACAATATGCTGTCTAGCGACGCGATGATCAAGACAGTGAAAACAGATGATTTGGATTTAGATGAGATAGACTCCCACCTTTCTGCCATCCACCTATCCTCGACTCTTCCGCCGAGGACTCCGCCTGAGGAGGCCCGCCGATTGTGGTCTTATTATGAGTCCATCACAAACGATCTCTCCTTATCGTTGACAGAACAGCTACGACTTATACTCGCACCTACACAAGCCGCAAAGTTGCGGGGAGATTACCGCACTGGCAAACGTTTGAACATCAAGCGGATCATTCCCTACATCGCGTCACAGTATAAGCGGGATAAAATATGGATGCGACGTTCCATTCCTTCAAAACGGAACTATCAAATTATGCTTGCTGTTGATGATAGCAAATCAATGCTGGAAAGTGGCAGCGGCCTACTGGCCTTTGAGACCCTCGCACTGATAACAAGGAGCCTGAGTATGCTTGAGGTCGGCGACTTATGCATTTTGAGCTTTGGTGACGAAAATCATGTTCGGGTCGCTCATGAATTTGGCAAACCTTTCTCCACCGAAGCCGGTGTTCAGGTTTTCCAACAATTTAGCTATCAACAGACTGGGACGGATGTCCGAAAATTAGTCGTTGATTCAATTGCTCTCTTCCGCGAGGCGCGATCCAAACGATCGACAGGGAATACCGAACTATGGCAGCTGGAGCTTATCATCTCCGACGGGATATGTGAGGACCATGAAAGCATACGGCAACTTGTCCAACAAGCCCAAGAAGAACGCATCATGATCGTGTTCATCATCACGGGAAGTTCTATCCTTGATCTCACGCAAGCAAGCTTTGAGCCTGACGAAGCTAGCGGAACCGGAGAGATGAAGCTGAAGATGAAAAGATACCTAGAAGGCTTTCCCTTTTCGTATTATTTGGTGGTTCGAAACATGAGGGAGTTGCCAGCTGTGCTATCCACGGCGTTAAAGCAGTGGTTTTCCGAGATTGCCGATCTGACGTCCTGAAAGTCTTGTTTTTTATCTTAGGATCGAATGCTCTTCGTTTTCTTGTCTTCTTTCTTCTTTATATCCCTTTTCTTTTTCCATTTTTCTGGGGGTTGGCTTCTGTTTTCATTTGCACATTACCTCGCGCTTGAGCGGATTAAAAAAGGTTGTTGTCTCGAGTTGTAACTATTAGAGATTCAAAGCGTTCCAATTCGATAAAAAGTCTTGTTATACTATACAATCGCATACTATGTATGATATGTTATCTAGGCACCCACAGAAAATTACATTTCTCTATTTTATTATTTCCATCTACAGTATCTATCTAGCGCCGGTGTAGAAGAAAACTACCTTAGGTAGGTACATACATCGTATGAATGTCCATTGTAAGAATAATGATGAGTGCCGAGAAATGTCATTAATTGGTCTCCTTGCTACGATATCGATTGCAAGAACTGGTTTCATGGCATCTGGCACCGAAATGGTGAATAAACAAGAAATTATACTGGGAATAATAAAATAAAGAATAGAATTCCAGATCCAGACTGTAATAATACTAATAATAATGTCCATACCGTACATACCAATGGAGAATAGAAAAAAATAAAAAATAAAAAACAATATCATGACATCCTCACCACCCATATTTTGAACCGGCTTCCTTTTTGTTCCTCCGTCCCGACGCAAAGCTCTCCTCCAGGGCCTCGCGCTGCGAAGTCGCCGCATTGACTAGCTGCCGCAGAGTATGTTTCCCAGGGGCGATAGCTCTGACTGGATTGCGTTGCGCAGCGGCGGTTTCTTCCTCTGAGACGCGAGACAAAAGCTCATTGTTGGCTACGTACTCTGCGTCGGTGTTGAAGGTAAGAATGCGGGATTTGGACGATAGGGCTTGTTGCGTGCTGTTTCGGCCAAATAGTTGCCGTCGCTCTGAACGCGACAGGTTTAGATCGTTGGCAATGTTGTCCAAAGTTTGGGGCTCTTGCCCTCTTTCGTCGGCCTTCTGTTGCTGTTGATCAGGCATCGGTGGTATATCTATCTGAGAAACGTCCTGCGATTCTTCGGAGCCCGTTGCATACACCACCGATTTGTAAGAGGTTGCTGAGACCTCGGGGGGTATGTGATGAGAAGCCGGAGCTTTCTCCTCCTCTCCGGAGAATGAGAAAAGACTGATTTTCGGTTTCGACGCAGTAGGTGTGTCAGATGAAGAAGGGGGTTCATCTCTTGAAACTCCCGACATCTTCGGCTGTTGCGTGGTAACCTCTGACCCGACTTTGCGAGATGATATAGACGACTTCTTCGGTAGATTCCGTGCTACCGAAAGGGGCTTAAATATCATCGCATTTCCCTTTTTCTGAAACTCTTCTTCTTTTGGAAGTTGCAAAGGAGCAGACTCATTCCGAGGAGCCCCCCCTATTTTAGGCGTGCTGTCGTTACTAGTAGTCGTGAGGCTTTCCTTTCGAGCCTGATCTCGATCTCGCCGCATTTCCGCATCGGCCTCGCGGTCAAACCCAGGAGTGGCGCCCGTCTTCAGACTGAAAATCCTACGTGGCACAGCAGTAGCAGCAGGTTTGCCGTTTTTGCTTGCATTTGGAGTACTCCGCTTTGGCGCGGGCAACAAAGTGTTGAATCCAGCAAAGACTCCACTCGTACTGGTCCTGGGTCTTTTCCGTGCTGGCCCATCATCATCCCCATCTTCTTCCCTGTCAATTTCCTGTTCCTGTTTAATCTCTGGGAGGGCAATCCGAATTTTCCCTGGATTTTTGCGGTCCGTTAGGGTCTGAAAGCCAGCGGAAGGTCTGGAAGTTTTTGACGTATCGAGGGTTGCTTTCGAAATCTCCGTTGATTGCGGTTCTTTGGGTGCAGGCTTCCTAGCATCGCTCTCGGAGTCTGACCCTTCAGATTCAGAGTAAGAAACGAGCGCCATCACAGTTCTCAGTTTCTCACCTAGCAGTCAGTTGTTTAAATTCAAGCCGGTTCTGGGAACTTGAAGTCTTCAAGAAAGAAAGACGGTGGAACGTCATAAAACAAGTGGTCAAAAAAGGATTAGCGCCCCCCACTAGTCGTATGCGCCTTATCGCCTTATCGCCTTATCGTTAGCGTGACCTCCACTCAATCGACAGTCATCTTATCCTGTTATTACTCCTTCATACATCTGCTGCTTAAAGAATGAGGCCCTTGGCCGACATGGACAACCCTTTGTTCTTCCAGAATGCTCCTCCCGTTGTGTCAATGGAAGATAGTATGGATTGGACACCTACCCCAAACACTACGTACGTGAATCAGCCCTCTTCTCTTCCAAGAGCGCAAACAATGGACAGTACCTCCACTACCGCACCCAAAAGCAGCAACAATATTGAAAACGATCATAACATTTTCTCTTCCGAGGACAAAAAGGAACAGAAGAACGACTACAACGACTCACGACGGGGAAGGTTCCGTTTTAAGTCATCCAACCCGGACCGCAATTCGCATGACGAGCACCATCATCGGCGACATCGACGACACCATCATGGGCACCACCATTCCAGGACTAATCGCAAACCATCACTCTCTCCCGATACCGCCTTCCGAGAGTCACTTTTCGACGCCCTTGGAGATGATGAGGGCGCGGCGTTCTGGGAGTCGGTCTATGGACAGCCCATACACACTTACGCCGTACCGTCCATTCCCAAGGGTCCCGAGGGCAAGCTAGAGCGCATGACCGACGAGGAGTACGTCGCCTATGTCCGGTCGCAGATGTGGAAACGGTCACACAGAGGGATGATGGAGGAGCAGGAGAGACTCCGAAAGGAACGGGAAAAAGAGAAGAAAAGGGCCAGTAAAATTCGGAAGCAGGAAGAAGATAGACTGCGATTTGAGAGAGCCATCGAAAAGAGTTTGCAGAGGGGCCGTGAGAGGCAGAAGAGAGCTAAAGCTTGGAAGGCCATATGGGAAGAGTATCAGCGGAGTTGGGAGGAGTTAAACGATTTGGTCCTGACCACGGAGGCTGGCGGCACTGCTTCTGGAAGCAGTACTAATGTGGGAGGGAAGACACAAGAAATGCGCTTTCGTAACCATATCTTCTGGCCCGTTCAGTCAGGGAAGCGACAAGATATCTCTCATGACGGAGTAGAAGAGTTCATGCGCCATGCTCCTCCCATCGTGGCCAGCAGCAGCGATGAAGGCAATACCTCGAATTTTGTCGCCACACTTAAAACAGAGCGCGTCCGCTGGCACCCCGATAAGATCCAGCAACGATATGGCGTGCTAGGAATCGATGAACCAGTCACCCGTGGCGTGACTGAAGTCTTTCAGATCCTGGATAAATTATGGGCAGATCAGCGGGAGAGACAACAAAATCATTGAGCAAGACTCAAGTCGACCCCCTGTCGGCTGGTATTTCTTTATAATGCCTATGTATGATAATCCGGGCACTACCAGCAAAGCCAGAAACAAACAAATAGCGAGGTCCCTACCTACTGCTTATTGTTTATTTCTCCAACAGCCTTATGGATGGTGTATACCTCGAAATACTACCTAATACTTAGAATGGCTAATAATGTTACTGTACAATCCTGGCCATTAATAACGACTCGAATCTCTTTTAATTAAACTCCTCTTTGTAATTATTAACCTACTTCAATTGTCCAGCAAAAACAGAAAGTATGAAGTACATGTAATATACATCAATTGATGTCCATTTATTATACATAGAATGTACAGTACTAGAAGCACGATTGTTAAATTTACCTAGGTACTGGTCGTGGACCTTGGGTATTTTATATGCTTTTTTTAAAGACTATATATGAAACGAAAAAGGAAGGTTGGAAAGAAACAAGAAAAAGAAACAAATCCGCTGGAAATTCACGAAAGACGATGCTTATTACCGATTTTAAACAGAGGAACGAGCTCAGAACCTTGAATACGTTCGACTACCGCGATAGAATGTCCACCCAGCATATGAAGCAGAGACCACAGCAAAAAATAGGAATACCTTAAAGAAAAACCACCCCCATCCGCCAGTCGTTGCGTCCAGAGGTTTGCTTCCATAGCCGCCCGACTGCTTCCCCGAACCTTCGGGTTTGGAGAGGCCAGGTGGAAAATACAGGTTGGTTGAAGCAACTGATATGATGTCATGGTTATCACTCAGCTCACCGGTTTCAGCGGAGAATCCCAGATAGGCAACTGACGGAATGGCGAAGGTGTCTTTGGGTGCCGTCAACGTAAAACAGTTGGTCCAAGAGCCGTCCGATTTGTACATTAGGTCGAGGGTAAGAGACTTCTCTTGAAAATAGGTCAGTCGGGCCTTGGTGGGGACTGTTGAGTCTCTGATTCCGCGAGCCTGAAATGTATGGTCAGAGACGACTTCAAAAATCAAGGCTAAGGGGTTTAAAAGCTCAAAACGAAAGAGGGGATTGGGATAAGCATACTGAGCACCCTGCTATCTCATTCGACTTCCCATCATGCTCCTGGTCATACAAGGTCTCGCCATCACCTATCATGGCCATGACATACGGAAACGTCACACCAGGGCGATTATTTTTGTACGTATCAAAGAAAATTCCAAGGCCCTCAAACTTGTCTGCCGACCCGAAGACAGGGCCATTCGTGCCACGTTGCGTCGTAAGCCACATTGCAAACCCGTCTCCGTATAGATGACCAGGGCCATGAATCTTGAACTCAACTTCAATCTGAAAGTGCCCGTCAGCTTTCTTGGTCACGCACCAATGTATGCATAACAAAAGCAATGGGGCGTTCCAACCTCCCAATTCGTTGCGGTTATGGGCACGCGAGAAAAAATCCATCCTTTCTGAGAAGGGTAGGTGGACGTGAGACGGATGTACCTGAGACCACAGTTTAGCAATGACATTCTCTTTCATCCGTCCTTTCCTTGACAGTCAAACATACTTGTCTGTCCGGATCAAGGTGTCTCCGCCATATTCAAACCAGCGAGTGTGCATGTCCGAGTCCAAGTATGGCTGTGGTCATTGTCAATGAGGTCTGCCCGGTTTGCGTATACATCTTTTGCGCGTTGAATAATCCGATCGAATGACAGAGTGCGGGGGAGGTCTAGCGTACCGGAGCAAGGCTATGAGCCCGCATCTGAATTGAATTGAAATGTCATTAATTCCCGTTTAATAAAGGGCCGTTTTCCCTCGTCCAACTTCATGGCGTCGGCCAGCCTGAGGTAGGTTTATTATTGCTTACTGGGTGAGACCTGACGTTGGGGTCATCATAGGCATTAGCAGGTCCAACGAGTGCCAGGCCCATTAACCAAAGACCGGTTGCAAGCCGCCGCAGCAACATCCTATCGTCGTATATCGTCGTCGTGCGGCGCAAAGGCCAAATGGAAGATAGAGACCAAAGGAAAACCCCGGTTGGCAAACGGCCAGTATAGTAGTATGTAGGTAGTAATTAAGGAATTAATAATAATGACAAATTTGCTATCTAGTGTCCCCAGGACATTAAATTAGCATCGCAGAAGTATAAAGGAGAAAAAGAATGGCGAGAATGCGGATTGCCGCCTGAGCTGAGCGTTTTCATAAAGCTCCAAGTGTCCAGTTGAACCATGACGGGCTTTGCTTGGTTTGCTTTGTTTGCTTGGTTTGCTCATGAGCCATTCTGTGGCGCAAGCACTTCTCCAGCCATGTTTTGAGCCACCATCACTTCAATTGGACCAAAGCTAGTTATGTACACTCGTAGTTGCACCAAATTATCATACATCAGGGCAAGAATAATAAGAAGATCACTGAATAATTTACCCACCTTTCTATTCTATCCATCCTTGCAGGGCCAATATTTGTACCAGGTCTGGTAAACGGCCCATCATGCCCTCTTTCTTCGGGAGTTCCCGATCATCCTCCGCCGCCGGCTCGACGACTGCCTCCGACTCGGAGGAGTTGAAGAACGCCGTCATCAAACAGGTCCAGGCAGAAACAGCTATGAACAATGCCCGGAGCCTAATAAGTGTATGGAAGCACCTACCTACCTACCTAATTATTAAATCATCCCATCTGCATTCCAAATCCTGCACTTCCTTCCCGAGCAATTATAATATCATTGTCACGCGCACGCTAATCGGCCACAAAAACCAGAAACTAAACGAGCATTGCTTCGATCGTTGCATCCCAAGTCCGGGCCCCTCCCTCTCCACCCAGGAAGAAAACTGCCTGTCGATTTGCATGGAAAAGTACATCTCGATGTGGAATACCACCAGCAGAGCATATCTATCGCGTCTAAGCAGGGAGAGCAAGAAGATGGGTGGACAAGATCCAACGGCGTTAGCCTCTTTGACTGCACCCCCATCGAACGGTGGCGGGATCCTGAACTGAATCTATCCACGATAAGGGGATAATAGAAGCACCGTTGGAATGAAAAGAGAGACATGGGAAAAAAGAATTAAATAGAAATGAAAGAAAAATGGAAGGAGAATACGGGCGATGACTGATGGCACCTGACTTTGTTGACTTCTCTATTCTTTTTCTACCCTGGATCTGTGGATCAATGTATCATTATAATATTTGTACAGTATAAAAGAGGGCTGGGTTCTTTTCGTGTGGTCAAAATAGAATGCATCAGAGGAAAACAATGCGCCTGTGCACAATCCGGATTTTTCTTGTTTCTTATTTTCTTTTTCTTTCCTTTCTTGATGGGGACTGATGTTACAAGCTGGTGTCTGGTCATCTCCATCGCTGGTGGGCTGACAATTTAGTCGACAAAATCTTCACAACTCCGAAAAGAAGACAATTAAAACGAGAAAACAACGGCTTCTCGAGTGGATCTGAATTCCCTCAATTGCCGAAGATAGCCTGGTAGCTACCAAGTTCCAAAAATTGTCAGCCCACCAGCAATGGAGATGGCCCGACACCAGCTTGTAACATCAGCCCCCATCCTCATGAATGCTGCATGGAATCAAAAAGGACAGTCAACGGACGACATAGAACCAAAGCCTGACTATTCAAAGACGAGGTGGCTCTCCCAATGCCGCCCAAAGCACAAATATCCAACCGGGAAAACCCAAAGGAAATGTTAAGAAAGAAAAGAAAATAAACTCGAGATTTATGTAAGGTGTGTGAGATGGGGGAAACAAACAGCAAAAAGACTCGCGTTTTCTCCATCCCTCCTTTGAAATTGTAAGTATCTGACCAATCAATCAGACCCACCGTCTTAATTACCGGAGGAAAAATGACGAAATGATACAAGGCCATCCCTGAAATTGGATGTAAGGCATATCCTCCTCAAAAAGACGGAGACCAAAAAAAAATAAAAAAAAATAAACATAAATAAAATCCAAAAAAAATTTGTCCGCTAGCGACCGCGGAAAATCGGGACGGGCGTCACTACTAGAATATAATATATTGCTCGCATTTCATTATTATAGGTCGGTCGAAATCAAAGTGGGAATCGTGTGGCGTTTTGGCTTCTCATCCATTCCATCATATCTCATAATTTCGTATGACGGACTCTCAAAAATCGGCAAACAAAGTGGCATAGCTAGGAGGTCAGGGAGAGGAAAGGTCAGCAAATCCTGGGAGTACAATCGGCTAATAAAAACTGTGTTTCAAGATGTCCACCTTTGCTCAACAGACCAGGATGAGGATGTGGGAGGGTGCAAAAGAAGAACGTACGGGTCCTCGCCATGAGCCCCATAAGCTTCTTGCTCTTCCGGATATTTATCAAACTGACTGGTGTCTCCTTGGCCTGCTCGAACGGGAGGTACATAGGGAGCGTCAATATCTTTTTTTAGGAGTTTGTCCCATGGAACTTCGGCAAACCAAGAATGCCGCTTGACATCCTCAGGACCACCATGTAGGTTTCCTAGCCGTTTGGTGAGATCAGGAGTGATGAGCTGAGACAGGAGGTCGACGACATCGTGGTGCATGTAATGGGGGTATTTAATCTTGCCCCTGACGATGTTCTCATAGATCTTGACGGGAGAACCGCTGTCCCAAAAGGGAGTAAATCCGCAGAGCATCTCAAAGATGAGGATACCCAATGACCACCTTCGAAAAGAATTAGTGAACATTCCTTGTAAATATGTTTCTGCTCTTGTTTTTTTGACTCGCGTTGCCCCCCTTACCAGTCAACCGACTTGTTATAGCCTTTGGATGATACCACCTCCGGGGCCAAATAGTCCGGAGTTCCACAAAGGGTCCAAGTGATATCGGGCACCTCCTTGGCAAAGCCGAAGTCCGTGATCTTCAAATGGCCATGGCGATCTAAGAGAAGATTCTCCGGTTTCAGGTCGCGATAGATGATGTGGTGGGCATGAAGATATTCGAGGGCCAGAGTCACCTCAGCGGCATAGAACTTAGCGACCGGATTAGGGAATCGCTAATCAGCCATCAGCACCGATAGACCCCGAAGATTAGCACAAAAAAGAAGAAAAAAAAACACGAACAAGAGAGGCCATATCTTACTTGCGATTTGCGCAGTAAACTAAACAACTCTCCTCCCTCGACAAAGTCCATCACCATGTACAAATGCTTGGAGTCCTGAAACGTGCCCCACAGGGTGATCAGGAACGGATGTTTGACGCGCTGCAGCATCTTCCGCTCATCATTGGTATGTTCCACCTGCTTCATCTTCACCACCTGAGTCTTCTTCAATACCTTGATGGCATAGAACCGGTGGTTATGCGTCGATTGCACCAGGTGGACTCGACCGAAACTGCCTGTACCAAGCGTTCGCTGGAGGACGAAATCTTCGAGGGAGTACTTGCCCTTGGTCTGTCTGGATTGCGCCAGTGCAGCTTGCGCCTGCACATTGTCAATGGGGAAGCTTCCCGAAGCCTGGTCCGTCGGGAGGATTTCATCGTTCTGTGGCAAGTGAATGATATTGTTTATGCTCGCGACATTTTGATGGTGGTGCTGCTGCTGGAGCTGGGGCGGCGAGGGACTCGAAGCCAGGGGTTGGTGAAGCTGCGACGACACTGCTGGGTTCATAGGGGTCTTGGACACGCTCCTTCTGGTCGCATCCGCCGCCTGGGGGGGAAGGGAAACAGGGGAAGGGGAAGGAGGAAGAGGAAGCTGAGAATGATGTTGTTGAGGGTGGTAATTAGGTTGGTCTGACGATTGTGACGGCGCTGAGGTCTGCGAATTCCTATCTTCTACCGTCGCCGTCGCTGTCGCTGTCACTGCCGTGGGAGGTCTTTCAGCGGTGACCGGGGACGAAGATTCCGCGATGGGCGATGTGGGCAGCGTAGGATCCTTAGAACCGTTTGGGTCTTTCCACTTCTTCTTCAAAAGGCCTCCTAGCGTCGGCATCAGACGCTTAACTGGTCTTCAGACTGCCAACGAGTCCGAAAGACCGCATAAAGCTACAATGGATCGGCCAGCAATAAAAGTGATCGCGCAATCTCGGCGCCTCAATGGTTAGTCGCCAGATAGAGACGACAGACGTTGGGAGATCTATAGCTTTGATCTATCTTCTCCGGTGTATAAAATGTGGCGAGTTGGCTGAGAGAGAAGGAGACCAATGACCACAATGATATGTCGCAGATGAGACCTCACGTCATTAACAAATTGAGTGAGATTGAGCACCGAACTTGAAGGAATAATGGATGCATGAGAGGGAAGAGGGGAGGGGAGGAAGAGTAGGAGGAGGAGGAGGAGGAGGAGGAGGATGAAGGAGGGAACAAAGTGGACACCAACAAAGCGGGGTTTCTGATGGCGGGAATAATAAAGAGACAACTAGAGTATGTAGGTTAGGTATGTAGGTATGTATGTAGCTATTTTTATAGGAGCTAGATATACATAGCAGGAAACAGATCGACAAGATCACCACAACTTCTTCCGTTTAACCAGTGAGGAGGAGGAAGAGACTTGTCAATAATATAATAAATCTATAGGTTATAAGGATAATAAAAAGAAGAAGCAAGGGGGAAACCCTGATCGTATTCTGGCAAATTTCGGAGTGCGCCTTGCGGGAGGGGAAAGGAACAAGAAGAGCAAGAAAGATGAGGGAAAGGATTGAAGGAAAGAAGAAGCAAAGAAAGAAGAAGAAGAAGAAGAAGAAGACAAAGGACAGTGAGGCAAGGATGTGAGGCGAAACAATATCAACAAAAGTATGTATGTACAATGTACATTATCATATCTATATAGATATGGTCTACAGATGTACAGAGTAACATTCTCTCTATCATATCATAGATGATAGATGAATAATAGATAGGTATGATAGTTAAACTAACATCCGCATATAACTACCTATGATAGAGTACAGGCGTTTTTCGATTGCCACTTAATAACTTACTATTTACACTACTATGTATAGAATATGTATATAGTGTTGAAGGCGCTTGTGTGGCTGGCTGGCTGCTATCTTATTATTAATTCTAAGTTATTTCTTTAATTAATAAATCTTGCCACCTTCTCCGTTAGTTCTGAAGTATCATATCTGGATATTATCATGATTATTCATACGGATGTAGGACTTAAGGAGATTATAGAAGCTAGATCTCTTTTTTATTAGGTATACTATGTAGGGTTATAATATACTTCACTGTTTTACAAGTTAGCAACAGTCGAAGCCTTGGATCAATCGCTATGATATTGTCAGGCATCACATATCATATTCTTCTGTGATGTGATAAAGAAAAAGAATGGCCGATTGGCGTAATTCTTTAGACGCTTGATCGGTCTTGTTATGCACCTAATGATTATGTAGGCACTAGATACATATATAGAGAACCCTCGATTACGTATGCCACGGATAGGATTTATATTAAAGGTAGGGAATCCAGAGTTGCTTTCTCGCTTTCTTGCTTTGTAGTATGTAGAGTGCTAGAGACTACATCCTTTTCAAGAAAATCGCACATCTTATGATAGGTACGGGATTCCATAACTTCGAAATGATATGTCATAGGGTATACATAGCTCGTCTTTGATTCTATCCTAGGAACGGCTGTTAGAGTACATCATACAGGACAAACGTACATGTCGGGATGGTATCTTGCTTCATACATCGTGAGACGACGTCGGGTCTGATGGTCATTGAAGTCATTTGATAGGAAAGAAAGAAAAAAGAAAAAGAAAGAAACGAATAAATACAAAAGATAAGAAAAGAAAGAAGATCAACCCCCAAGAGTCCATGCTACGTGCTAGATGCGGTGCACCATGTTCTTTTTGATCTCATCCACGATTTCCACCGCCTCCACTTCGTTCTTCGCCTCGAAGTCGTATCGTTTCTCCTCGTTGTCGTTGCCCCGAAGGATCACGACACGGAAGCCCTTCGGGTGACGTCGACTGACTTTGCATCTAACGATGTCGGTGAAGCTGATCGATCGTGTCTTCCCAGTGTTCTCAATAACTCCTTTGGTGAAATCCCCGGGCAGAATATGCATGTAATCGTTGTCCAGCACCAAAACTCGCTGATTCGAAGTGGTGAACGACATGGGTTGTTTGCGAAAAACGTGGTAGCGACGGTAATAGCCTCCAATGAGGTCCTGCTTCTGAGCGAGGGGATGCAACATTCGCTGTCCCCCCTTCTTGCCCTTCTTGGTCGGTCCACCATTTGCCGGATCGATGAAAAGCGGCGCGTTGGGAGACGAACTGCCTGGCGAGCCCGTTAACGACGGACCCGTCCCAAATCTCCGCCGGACGAGCTCGAGTTCGGTGATGTTGCCCAGTGCCTCGACGGTTCGATCCAAGGGCGCAACGGTGTTGGATCCCATCACCTTCAGAAGGTAGTTGCCTTTATCGAGACCCCATCTCTTGCATACAGAATCCAAGATCTCGGCAATGTACCAGTCCGTGGCAGTGTTAATGGTCGTCACCTGCGTGGAAGCCTCCAGGTTGATGAACCGGACTTTGAGGGTCTTGGAAACCCCCATTCGGGGCGTTGCATGAGACGTCGGAACCGCCGGCCGATCAGCGGGCGTCAAAGTGCTGTCATTCAGCGCCGAGGAGAAAGGTTGATTAAGAATGGGATTCAGGCGAGTTGTCGCTGGCTTGTTGGGAGCTAGTAGCGGGTTTGATGGAAAAGGCGACGATTGTGTGGTATCGCCACTTTCTTCGGCCTGGTCCTGACCGAACTTTGGGTAAAGCCGTTCGTTCTCTTCGAATTCGGCTAGTGAAGCTTCCACAAGGGCAAATTCATCGTACGGCTTGCCTCTTGACCGGCCTCTCAGTGCGGCTGCTCGGTTGTTGTTTGACGTAAAATCCACCATTGGAAGATTCCTCCCGAGCGGTGGAAAGTCGTATTCCACTTCGCCATCTTCCACCATTCTCAGGGTCCATCGATTCACATTTAATCTGCTCTGCTCTATAGGAGGCTTGAGACCCTCTTCCATATATCTCCAAAGGCTCACTCCAATCGCTTCTGCCACACTGACAGGAGAGCTATGATCACCGTCCTTGGAGTCCCGGGCTAGTGGTAAGTCGAACGGTATTTCGGGCTGTGTTGAAAATGGAGCGTATATCTTGATACTTAAGACTGTACTCAAACCATTGGTCCAGAGCGAGGCAAACCTCTCAACTGGATTTGCAGGCGCTTTCTTTCGAGAGTTGAGTTCTTTGGAGAGCAGGCTGATAGGTTGTACGGTGTTGATTGGTCGTGGCGGAGGTAGATCGTGCAAGATATGGGTGGGGTTCTTCGGCTTCTTTGGAGAGGCGCTATGAGCATTTGGAAGTTTATGCATCATAATCGGCGATGAGTTCAAGGTGCCGGTGATATCGACATCTTCCAGCAAAGAGCCTGAACCCGCCGTGACATCGAATTCCGAGGACAGTGCCGAGTCGACCGACTCGGCTGCAAAATCCTCGTCCTGTTCATCCTCGGGAATAGTAATTCCGATACTGTTAATATTTTTACCGTCCTCTTTGTCGACATTTTCCGTTAGCTCCATTACCATATCCTGAGGGGAAAATTGAATCTGGCGTCGCTTGAAAAGAGATGGATCCAGTTCATTCTCCGACAGGTCACTGCTCGTAGTCGTATCTCTCCGTACGCGTGCTTTGACTGTCTCGACTGCACCTAGAGAACTTCGTCGATAGCGGTTGTCGGGAGATGGACGTGAGGGGGCCACCATCACTTCGGGCCCATCGCCACGATCTGGACCACGGATTGGTGAGGACCCGGATCGATTTCTGACGGGCATTTTCGAGAATTTAATCTGCTGGGCAGCCCTGCACCGAGTCAGTTGCGACGATTCGTAGTCCAGGCCTTATGTCCACAACTAACCTTTGGGTGAACTCTCCGTCATCATCGCTCTCATCGCTCAGGTCGCTACTATCTTCCTCCTCTGGCTCACCTATCTTCTGCTGTTCCGTCTGGTGGCGTTCCCGACGACGGTTTCTCTTCGTTGCTTTCACATGGTGCCTGGTTCCAAATGCATATGTACCCCCACCACCCCCTGTCACCATGCCACCCTCTTCGTCGTCTCCATCTTCAGCAATCCCCAGCCCTTCGGTAGCCCCAGTTTTGCTCATTCCATGTCTCGCAAATCGATAATATTCCGACGCAACCGTGGTCGTGGTTGGGATTGGAGGCGAATAAGTGCGTTTGATTTGGGCAGTAGAATTCGTTGTGGACCAACCGGCAGCCCGAAATCCTGGAGTGTTCAAGATGGAGTTGTTGACGTTGATGAGACGATCGCCAACGCCATCCTTGATCGCAGTAAGGTATGAGGTGCGCAATTGCCAAATCGTGAAGCTGGAGAGAAAGCCTATTAGTGACCCCACAGTACGGGCGGTGCGGGGAATTGTGCCAGACCTACTCTTCGTTTTGAAGGAGAGACATCTTGCCGCCTACGTAGGCAGGAGAGAGTATGCAGGCTTCCTCTTTGGTCGTTCACATGAGGAAGAACGTGAGAATATAGACTAGTATGGCATGATCTCGGATTTTTGGTGATGGAGGCTCGAGGGATCAATCAGATAGAGACCGGGAGGTTGCAGGAAAGAAAGAAGCAGAAGAAATAGAGAAATGATGGGAAGGCGATCAAAAAGACACGGAATAAGTTATGAAGTACGTAGTTATATCCCTTGAAAGCAAATGCGGAGAGATCTTGCCTCATTATTTCTTGAGGCTTAAAGTAACACCTCCGCGCGGGGAAATAACTACATACTAATAATAAGCCGCAGCCAAGCTTGGCCAATCTTACTAAGGGGCCATCTATGTACTATGTACATACATAGAGTATCATATGTAGGAAAGAAGATATAAAAGAAACAAGTACGACAAAAAAAGTATTCTTGATAGCCTGTCAAAGTATACAAATCTCATAAAGTCGTACTAACGAGTATACATGTACATGGTAAGGAGGTTTAGGAGATAGGCATTTTATGCCTTCGCTTTCAACTTCCGGCCTCGACCTTTTCGGGGTCTGGCATCGTCACCTTCATCATCGTCGATAAAATCATCTTCCTCGTTCTTCTTCCCCTTCGTAGCTCGTTTTCCTTTCCCAGCGTTTCCTTTCTGGACGGCTGGCTTCTTGGGCAGCTTGACGTACTTATCCTTCTTCAAGTCTGGCTCTTCATCATCTTTAACCTCGTCTCCCAAAACCTCTTCCTCATCCGACTCCTCGATGGCATCCTCAATGTCAGGCTTGTCTCTTCGAAGTCCCTTTGTTGCCACTACATCGCTCGCTTTCGCAAAAGGGAGGGGGTGCGATTGTTGGTTATAAAGACGGGTGAAAGTGGCCTTTGATTGGGATTCGATTTTGACTTGCGATTCGTCCATAGGTCCAAGGCCAAGCTCGACGATAGCGTCCCAATCTTCACGCGTGAGAAAGTAACTGTCCATCAGATTGATGATATCCTCAACGCTATCTTTGCCTTCTTCCATCAATCGTCGGACAAGCCTGTTCCAGAGGATGGGGAAATACTGCTGACGAATCTCTTCGCGATCACCAGATGCGCGGAGACGCATATGGCCTTGTATCTCTTTCACGTACCGCCCAAGTTTTCCTATTAGATCCTAGGTTAGCAAGGAATAACTGAATCGAGGGGGGACGTACCGTGCTTGCTATTGTGTCCAAGCCAGCTAGTGAATACAGGACGGTCAATCATGTTGCCAAAAGTAAAACTGGCTGGACGAACAAAGCTGAAGGCAGCATGTATCGGCATCAGGCTCCACTGTTGTTGTGTACCATGGATCATCCTATCGACAAGATCACCATCGCTGATGCTCGAAGCTGCATTATCTGCAAGTTCAAGAAGCTTCAGCTGTCGCTCCTTTCCTTGAAGGTTACCAGCGAGTGTCGGACTTGTTTTCAGATAGTTCTCTTGAAGCATCAAGTAACTGAACTCATGATCGTTAAAATACAGTTCGATCTTATCATTCAGGGACGTATTCGAGCTCGGTGAGAACATTTGAGCTCTTAAAATCTGGCCAACAATATCCCAGGGCTTCAAGATAACATGCTTCTCCCATGCTTTAGACATTTCCATTCCCTGCTCGAAATCCAAACCTTGATCTCCAAGCTTGACTGTGGAGAGCATATTAACCACCTGTCGAATATCCGCATGCGTGCCTTCAATAAGTCTATCAAGAACTTGTGGCGGTATCTTCAAGCCCTCGCGATAGCAAATAGTAGAAAGCCTGGCTCTGATTTGCTCTGATGTAGGCCGTCTGAAAGGGAGTTCATATGTGACATGGTCAAATGGTTTCATCTTAGGAAGGCGCCGATCATTGCATATCAAGATCATGGGTACCCGAGTCTTTCGAGCAATCGCGGCTAGGGCACCGACACCTCCACGATCCCCTGCTGACATGCCATCGACCTC
Organism: Elaphomyces granulatus; assembly: GCA_002240705.1. NCBI lineage: Eukaryota > Fungi > Ascomycota > Eurotiomycetes > Eurotiales > Elaphomycetaceae > Elaphomyces > Elaphomyces granulatus. The sequence continues at coordinate 49,044 of NPHW01003376.1, forward strand.
ATCCATTATAAGCACCAAATTTTTCTTTTCACTTTGTATTTTCTTCCCCTCGCCTGAGAAATACCCTTGCAATGATGTCGTATCCAAAACCCCTAGAAGACCATTCTCCACAAGTTTCTTACTTCTGGCGTCACTTGCGTTCGTTTCAACAACGTCATAACCTTCGGCCTTGGCAACAAGGTGTGCTGCAGTAGTCTTACCAATACCTGGAGGTCCATGAATGATCACTGCACGATATTTACCAGATCCATCTTTTCCTGGTCGCGCGAAATTTAATTTGGCATTCCTTCGCCAATTCCGCAACCATTCCTGCAATTTCTCAACTGGACCTTTGTTCCCACAAAGCATGCCCAGTGATGTTGGCGCATATTTTGTCGTCCATAATCTGCCATCCACACTAGAAGCGACTGAAATTGAGGACGTTTGAGAACTTTTAACTGCGGTGCTATCTACCTTGGGTAGATTTTTCATGGCCTTCTTTTCTTCTCGGTCAATCTCAGCTACCATAGCTCGGATCTTATCTTCCTCGGCCATCTTCTTTGCCTGATACTGCTCCGCGGCTTTTCCATCACCGCCGTTTGCTGGCAGCTGTCTAATCAATTCAAAAAGCCCATCCTCGTTGATTGTCTTGATCTTATGCTTCCGGATAGTTTCGAGTTTTTTAGGCCCAGCGTCACTTCCCAACACAACATAGCTTGTCTTGGAACTCGGGGCGCCTGTGACTTTTCCACCATATCTCTTTACCAATGACTGGCCTTCTTCGCGACCAATACTGTCGAGGATTCCTGTGAAGACGAAAGATAGGCCCGCAAGACAATTATCGGCTCCGACAGGTACATCCTTTGTTCCACCCCCTACGGGAGTTCGTGATCGTTGCGCTTGTTGGGCATAATTGAATTTCTTAGGACCTCCCGACGCTTCTGGGGGTGTGGGTGGTCTCACTGTTGGAATGCTGTCGAAAATTTTCTGGATCTCTTTGCTCTCTGGCTTGTCATTTTTAGGGGCTGCTCTTGGCTTCTTGGGTGTCCGCACTGCCAGCGATTTTGAAACCGAAGATATCTTATTATCCGGTTCACTGCTCTCGTCTTTGTCAAGTAGCATGTCTGACTTTCGTTTCCTTCCATTTCTTGATTTAACTTGGGGGGAATCCTCCATTGGGAGCTGGTCAGGCTCATTTCCATCCTCTTCCTCGACGTAACCATCATCGGCCTTGCCAGATTTTCCATACTCAGTCGCGAAAATATCGTCACCACCAAGATTATCATCAACAATAAGCTGAGTCTTACTGCTGGGCGCCTTCGCTTTCATTGCAGGGGCTGATTCATTCCTAGCCGAATGAGTATGGGGTGTTTCTCGCGATCGCTTGACGTTTGCGGAAACGGTTTCAGAACGTCCGTCCCCGGGGGAACTAGCCAATTGATGATCGTTTCTCGTTGTGTTTTGTGCGTTTGGAGGCGCTCCTATCCTCTTACTTGACGCGAAATAGTCAGACGTAGTTGTAGGTTCACCTTTAGTTAACGCTCCCACCCTGTGGCCATAGAATTAGTAAATGTATGAAAATAGACGGTCACAGAGGCCTATACTCTCGTTTGGCAGGCTTGACAGCCTTTGGGGACGGCGATTTGTGTTGAAGTGCTTCATCGTCATCACTATCGTCGACAACTTTTCTGTTTCCTATATTTCCAATCAGAAGATATACGTCCGATATTGCACAAAGGAACCGTACGTCTCTTTCTCGTATTTGACGTATCCTACAATGATATCAGGCCTGTTAGCAAATAACTGGCTATTAATGGACATTGGGCTGGATAGCAAGGATAGATGACCTGGAAGTAGATGAAGTATATTCATGCTATAGGATTTATTTTTTAAAGAAAAATAAGATAAAAAACAGGATTGGCCTACCTGGCGTTTTACAGGGGTTGGTGAGCTCTGCGTGTCTTTGCCCCCAAAAAAGCTTCGAATATCGGTAGGCATCTTGACATTTATTCAAAATAAGCAAGAGAATAATATGATATGGAATTATGATCAAGGACAGCAAACAACTGGGGGTTCGTTCCCAGTGTCATGCATCACGACGCGCTCATCGAAGAGAAAACGCGAGGAGACTTAGGCTGTTCCATTCCAGAGCTAAACCTAAAGTGTTTAGTGCGATGGACCCAAGTTATCCGTTATCCTTTTATGCCAAGACTTCGACCCACCTGCTCCATATCTTAGAATGAAATTGAATTTCTAATATCATAACTCGGATTGACCTCTAACCTAAACTACGGGGAGTCGCTCTCCTTTTCTTCCTCCAGGAGTTGGCCTGCGGAGCTGCGATGGCCCTGCAGTTAGGAATGCCCTCCCAGCCTCAATTGGCATTTTTGAGGCATCCGAGTGAGTGTTTCATACCTGGCTACGTAAAGCATTATATAATAACAGGAACTTTGGACAACAGGGTTACTTCCCAATGCCGCCGCGCTTCCTCTTGCAAGATGTTTTTCAACGACCTCATTATGCCTGGATTGGCTTGCCCCGAAATTCATGGAGAAGTCCAAGTCCCCCAAGGGCCGTCCGAAGATGCGTACCGGTGGTTCATCTCGAGGCACAACAGTCTTGTGGGGTGATTATGGCATACGCATGAAGGATCATGACAGGCGGGTTTCTGCGGCGCAGCTAAAGATTGGTGAAGAAACGATACGACGCCGGTTAAGAGGAATGAATTATCAGTTGTTCACTCGCGTATGCGCCAATATTGGTGTCTACACATCCGGAAATGAGATGCGAATGGGTAAGGGAAAAGGAAAATTCGATTATTGGACAGCTAGGGTCCCCGTGAGCACTATAGTCTTCGAGCTGAAGGGCGATTTACACGAGAAAGTGGCTCGAGAGGCTTTCAGATTAGCTGGTCACAAATTGCCTGGTACGTTCAACATTCGAATCTCATCTTTTTACAAGAGACTCATCAGAGCCTTTTTTTAGGATTATGGGAGTTTGTAAAGAAAGGTGAACCACCAGTTGTTGGAGTGACTAAACTTGGTAACGGCGTCACACTTGAGAGTCTCAAACGACCACGACGTGCGATTCCTCTGAATGCTCAAAGTTCCCCACCTCCACCACTAAGTACCTTTCCTGATGTGCCTCCTGCTCAGTGAATTGATGAACCGCCTTTCTTCCAAACGTTACCATGTGTTTCTCACATACGCTTTAACCATCATGCAGCGGCATCAGACCTCTGACTGTACCTCTATGCTGCCCTATCTTTCTTATCCTATTCTCTACTCTTTTATACCCCAGGTTTCAGATCCTGTATACATACTGCAATTAGCTGTTGTATTCGCAAAAGTCAGGTGTTCATATAGAATAGATAATGCAGATACTTTCTTAACTTCTCCGGGTCCTTTCCCTATCTCCTCTCGACGCTTTCGTCGTCTTCGGTGTCATTATCTGCTCTCTTTTCCGGAAAGATTTTCATCTCGTTAATTGTATTCTCTATTCAACCCATTATTGCTTGTTAGTGGAGAGCATGGTAAGGCGTGCGACTCGGAGAGTTATTACAAACCACCAAGTTGCCCCTTCTCTTTATGTGGAGACTCCGTAACTTTGCGAATTGACTCATACCTGCAAGACGTTTTTTGGACCTTGGGTTTATGAGGTTCGAATTATTATTTATTTAGGAAAACGAGATTACGGACTAGCTACTCTTACCGCCAGGTTCTGTCAACTATAAAGGAGTTTAGAAGACATTATTGTCTCGATCGATAACGAGTCAATACAAGGATGAAAGGATTTCCTGTGAGCCCAATAAATCCTCCTGCGTTTGTGTTTGGAGATTCTGGGGCTGTTGAGTTGGATAGTATGGCGTACATATGGCGGACAAGGTAGGTTGCAACAGTTAATGAGTGTTTCCATTTTTCTGCCAAATTGGTTTCTTTGGTTCATGTCGGTATTGATGTTAATAGGTAGAAAATCATAGTAAATATTATTATTTGTCCAGCAATACTATTATTATATCGACTTCTTTCAGTCATCACTTTTACTAATTCCGATTCATGATTAAAGAACTCCATACTCCCCACCAAGTCACTCACGCCAAAGGACAGCTCGCTGGGTTACTTTTTGAATTCACAGAACTTCGAGCGAGGATTAAAAGTCCATGCCCACAAGGTACCTAATAAAGTTTTTGTTAGCGAGGATTGGCTTGAATATTAGATTTCGAATGAGAAGGGGGACGAACCCTTCATAAATTCGCATAAACTTAGCGACAAAGGCCTCTAGATGGAAAATGACTTTCTGTAGCGGCGTTAGAGGTCGGCAGCCAGGTCAGGAAGCAAGACGACGATACGTACGCTACCAAGTTTGATTCTGTGTTCATAGAAAGCAGACCATTTAATTACGTCCAGCTTTAGGCCATCATCAACTTTCATAATGAGCTTGAATGTTAAAGTCTATGCATAATTAGCAAGAATATACTATATCATGAACTGTTGCTTACTTTCAGAATAGTCGTTGGTGGTATGCAATGAGTCAAAAGGTCATAGAGTCTTGCGCGTACTTGGAGAAGTCGTGCAGGCGATCGCTCAGCCAATATTTCATCCGCGGTTAACGAGATCAAGGCCTCCCAGTCAGGGGGTGGGATTGGAGTCTTGTCTGTGACTTTTTCACTAGAAAGAAAAACTGTCAGCACCAAGTAGTTGTTTGTACCAGACTACGTCACCACTAACTTTTGTGCATAAATAGCTTCGAACATAAGTAGGGCTCGTCGCAAATTTCGGCCGCTTTCCTTTGCAATTCTTTTGTTAAGCCCGTCAGCTTCCGTCCACCCTTCCCGCTTCCCGGCCATTTTTAACACTGAACAAATGTCATCCTCAGTTGGGGCAGCGACTCGAACGAGAAGAGTTCGGGAACGGATAGGAGCGATGATATTAGCTGTGCTATTTGCTAATAATATCAATCTCAGATTTGGACTATATTTCTCCATTGTCCGCCTCAGTGCTGCTTGCGCATCGCGGGTCAGATGATCTGCTTCATTGATCACAACGACCTTAAAGCGCTGTTTCGCAGTAACATCAACTTGCTGGGTCTGCGCAACTTCTTTAAGTAACTCTTGGACGACGACACGATCGTAATTGCCAACGTCCGAGGGTGTGATTTCAAGATGGTATACCGAACTGACAACATTAAACTCGAGTTTCCGGTTGCTGGTTGTCTGAAAGACGCGAGCATCAATTTTTATTTTCTCCACTCCGGGACCGTAGAGTTCTTTAAGTGTCGCGATTATGCGAGTTTTTTTGCCTGCTCCTGAGGGTCCATAAACCAGAAGGTGAGGAAAATCACCGCTCTGTGCCTGTAGACTGGTTGTGAGTGGCACCCACGAAGAGGATTAGTCGAGGCTTACTAGGGACCTCAAACGTGCAGAGAGTTCAGGGTGGTAAGAGAGGGAGTCAAGGGTTCGTGGCCGCAGTCTATCCACTAGTAGAGCCATTCTTTCCTATGAAAAATGGTGAGCAAGGACTTTGATATGTATGTATGTTCAAATATCAATCCTTTCAATATGTGCAGCGACAAGAACGCTGGACGCGTCGCGACACGAGGCTAAAATCAATGGTCTGTGCACTTTAGAGTCTCAGATAAAGTTCAACGGTTGCCGACTAGCTCCAGAGGAACCTGTCCTATTATTAATTACATGTACCTATGTAGGTACTTCATAGATCTATCCAACACATTCTGTTTGCACGTTGAAGTGGCTCGAGTATCTGCAATAGTTGCAAATTATTACACCAAAGGAGGTTGCCTGCTCGATAATGTCCGTGTTCCATCAAACAATTCCATCCTACAAAGCAGTCTAATTCAGACAACTACATATATTAATCGAGTTAGTCTCCAAAATTCAAATATTTGTCGCGATTGAAGGAAAAGTCTTTTAGTGAAGGAGAGGACACTGTTATCATTAGTACCTCTTGTCTTTTGTCCATAAGAAGTGTTAACTGCACTTACGAGAGTCGGGATCGATTTTATGTTTGCTTAAGAGATGGGTCTTTGCATTCGATGTCCAGCAAGTGTCATACACAGGCCTTCATCAGGATTACACTTTGAGCAGTAGTGCTTTCGAAATTTCCTGCCGGAGAGAGTCTCATGAAACTCAATTTCATCGCCTTTCGCAAGTCGAAAAGATGACCAGATCGTCTCTGAGCTTACTGCGACCGAACCCGAGCGTGTCGGCAGCTGCAGAAGGGTACACGAAGTGTCGACCGCTGAGACATTGGTAAAATCGGGGAGTAGAAATGAGATGCAACTAATATAGATATTGAGAAACCGAAAACTGTTATAAGTACATGTATTGGATGAAGATTGTGGCCTACAGGGGAATTCAAGGAATGAAAGATTCTATACAGATGCAGGAGGCCAGGTTCTTGATCTACTAGAGTTGAATAATAACTCTCCGAGTTCGAGATGATGACCTTTATCGAAATTATAATCTTTTTGCTATCCTAAATTCTACCTCAATGTTATTCTTGAAGAGCTTCGTTTTCCCGCTCATAAGATAAGAGCACTATAGGAGACCAAGTATGATACTCTATGTTCGATCTATGATAGCTTCAAGATGAAAGTATTCGAGCTTGCGAGGCCAAGACATCATTTCGATGTGGAACAGATTAAGGGCCCGGTCAGTAACCCAAATTTTTGCTCATTTGGCCCAAATGATTTGGGCGAAATGGAACTGCGCCACAGTTGCTGACCACCCTCGATCTGGGACTGGACTGTATATAGAATATCGTCATTATCCTCTTATTACTATTATTGCTCAGCCTATCCTTTTTCATTTTTTTAGCCGTCAACACCCGACGTCCCGGCGGCAAGCCTCATATCATGACTAAGACATATCATATTTCCCATGGGAAAGAAAAAAAAGATAAACGAGGGATCGACATATCATAGGAAAGCCTGTTGTGTCGGTCGATGAAAAACCCTTCCGGGCTATGTATGACCTAATTATCCAGGCGTCCTGCGGTTCTCCACAATACAACACGGGCAGCTTTTTAGTGTTGGGTGCCACCACCACCCACTCCATGAATGGGTGGTAACCCACCCCACGAATCTCTCCTGTATGCTTGTGCACTATGCAGAAAGACGCGGACGGGTCCTGGGAAATGCAGATACTTTCCACGCTCATCCACCCATGTCTCCTGGTAAAACTCTTCTGTAAGGGGAAATTCAATAAATGGGCCAGTGCCCAGTTCGAGCCATTCGCGAAAGGCTTGGGAAATGAGTTCTTTCTCATGGGGTCTCTGGCCGTCAATAGCCGGGCCACCCAATCCTTTACTACATCCATTGGAATAATACGTTTCGCTGGCTTTCGTACTAAAAAAGAAAAAGTCATCAGTATATACTTGTGGGCAATGGGGCTAATTGAGCTCGGGTGGGCGAAGACAAAAAAAGTGGAAAGACTTCGTGACGTTGAGGGCCTTGTTCCAAAACGAACCTGCCAGCTATAGAAATTGGGCCATTACCTCCGCAGACTGAAGGAAGCGGAAGCCCCAGCAGCAGCAGAGGACAATAGGTAAAAAAGTGGTAAAAGCGAGGGTGAACACCTATCATACTATCAACTACAAGTAATTGGCAGGCTTGCAGACGCCTACAACGCACTCCAAAGAGGATGTCCAGACGAGAAAGAAGCCAGGAGTCAGAGTATGGCAAAAAAGGCGTATTCTTGCGGAATTTCCAAGGGGACTTCGATTTTCTAAAGCTATTAATAATGTGAACATGTCTTCCGCATGATGAATGCTACAGCAGTTGAAATTAATTTAAAATGATTGGTATTCATTTGAGTATGCGGCCAAAGTGATGGGGTGGCGATGGCGGAAAGATGGCGACGTGGAGTGCACAGGCCTCGCGAATGTCATATGCAAAATACACAAAACTATACCCTAAGAACCCCAAGAAGAACAGGGGTATCATTGAATTTCTAAGTTTCTCCTTCTGGGTGGTGGACCCGGTGGTAGGAGGGTAGCTGGATACCGTACCCAATGTCATGGAAGTACCTAGGCTGAGCTGAGCGAGCCTTGATTTGTTGAGTGCCCTGTCCAGGAGAGGTATCAAGTTTTAACTAGAGATCGTCGGTCTTAAAACACCGTTATCATCGTAACGTGCTTCTGTTATTGCTCAATTAGTGCAAACAGAAAAAGAAAGGACAAGACATTATTGGCGTTTCCTTACTGAAGAAGGTATACGAAAGAGTAATTGTGTCAATCCCTTTCATAGCTGGGTCTTTCACAAAATCCGGGTCGATGAAGAAGAAAACGGGCATATCTAGTGACTCCCCCGCGTTCAACTTTTGCTCTTCAAAACAGAAGCACTGTATCTTGCTAAAGTATGGCGCTACTTGTGCTGGGGTAACACTGTAGGTTGCGACGCCAATAATATCCGTTGGGCCCTTATTCGTGGCAGTATAGAATGCTAGCGCGGTTTCTCCGGGGAGAATGCGAACCTCTCGTTGCTGTGGAGTAAACTTCCATGGTAAAACGTCTGATACTGAGCCGTTGAATGTTATACGGAGGCGTCGCGAGTCCGTAACGGGTGTCAGACGAGACGCAGTATCGAGATTGCCCTTTCTGTGGGTTTGGATGGGCTGGCCGCCCCAGCCAGTCTGCTGGCATATCTAGAGATTTAAAGATTAATCATACAGTCATTTCAAAATATAGTTTCTTCGAGGACAAAGCGAACCATCTTGTATAATGGGACAGAGCTATAAGCGAGAGCGACAGTTCCGATGATAAGACTAATGGTGTAATATCTAACATATATTCGCAAAATTCCCTTTCATCAACAATAAAAAGAACCGGTCATCAGCACTTACAGGGTAGATGTGTTTCTTTTTATTGACTGCGGAGTTTTAAATGGAGCGGAAGAAGTCTGTTGCCAAAGTTTCGATCCCCGATGGATGTGTCTTTGGAAGGGCCGACAGGGAGCATTGCCATATAATGATGGTATGTATGAAAGACGCCATCGCCATGAACGAACCAAACAAGGGGACATAGTTGAAGAGCTTTGAAAGACTCGAAAGCTCGTCAACTTCTGGACTTTTAGCCACGAGCCGCCGCGACCTAACGCCAAGGCCTCGGGGCGCCGGAAAAACTCTGCGAGATTCTTCCGAGTTAGTTAAAGTACCTAGGTATCATAGGTACAGTGCCTATCCAGGGATCCGCGCTAAATCCGCCAACTTCCAAGACCTGAACCAATCAGGATGCTACGGACATTTTCTGTTTTCTACAGTGCATACATACCTAAAGAGCTCGTTGAGACAATTATTCCTAATTAAGGGCCCTTCTAATTTTCACCTCAATACCCTAACTGTACGGCATTGAAATCTATCAAGCGCGCACGGCGTTTGCCTTCCTGTTAAGCATGACGTCGCCAGTCACCTGGTACTTTCCAAAATAGCTATGTATTCAATCCTCACCTTTCTCCGTAGCAAAAAGTAAATATATATATATATATATATACTAGTGATCATGCGCTCATGGCGCCAACAAACGGTGGATAATTTTACCGAAGAAGCCACGAACTATCTCTGGTTTCTCCTGAATAGTGGTCAGGATTATGGCGGTGCTGAGAGCGAAAGCAGTTTGTTCTCGATACTGGTACTGTGACAAAACAAGAGAAGTCAGTGATTTTAACTCAACGGGTTGACATGGATCTGGTCACATGGGTGTTGGACGAGATTCAGGCCGGTTCACTCAGATATCAGACAATGTGGTACAGCGTTGTGTTCAATATTGTCGCGAACCATACATACCTGTTTAGCATACCGCCTAGGCAGCGTTGTCGCTACTGCTCGAGGTGCCACAAATAATGCTATCTCTTGCCTCCGATGAGCACTCTCCGCAAAGATGCTCCAGCCGCACGCAAGGCATCCCGCGGTAATGCACAAGCCAGAATCCCACATCATTGGTGTCACTGTTTTCATATTGAAGAGCTTCGGCCCCAACCGCGTCCGTGCTAAGCAGACGGAGTAATAGAAAGTGCTTACAAAGAGAGCGAGAAAGAATGAAGACCGTGTCGCATCCTTGGTCGCGCGGACAAGAGCAGCCCGAGGATGTTTCGTCCAGGTGCGGAGTAACAATTGAAGGGGAAGATATGTCGCGCAGGCGCACTTGAAAGTCTGTAGAAACCGGGATACTGCGTGCCATTCACAACTGGGGCCGGTCCCCATGTGGACCATCTCACAAGGAATTGGAATCGTTTTTAGAGGGTTACCCCATTCTATCGGCCAGTTGTAGTCCTCACACATAGAACCTAGCAATTCAGCCTGACCAGTATCCTTTCCATAAACAAAGTCCCCTCTCCTGGCACGACGAAGGGCTTCAATCAACCGGGTGTCAACTTTTGCAACCTCCTTAATCCACTTCTCGTAGGAACGAGGTAGTCTGTCCGGAATGTAAAACCATGTCCACATCACCACTGCAGCACTCCCCGCGAAGACACCAACATCTGCGAGCCATGGAACAAGAGTCTCAACCGAAGTCCATCTACTTCGACCTTGTCTTCGATGTCGCCAACAGCTCCATGCGATGCAAGCAATCACATCCGCCGCTCTGGTGACTGCGAAGAGCGTGAGATCTAGTGTCCTACCGGCCAACTGAGGGGTTCTGCGCTCATCAAGCTTGTGCTTGTCCTCCGTGTCCAGTAACACTATCTGCTGCCCCTGCCTAACGGGGTGCGAATTCGGAGTGCGATTAAAGTTACGAGAACTATCACGCTTTCTGTTGAGTAGTAGGAAACTTAGCCATGCCGATAGAAAAGCCGAGAAGAAACGAACAAGTCGCACCCGGTTCAAAATGTACCCAGAGCGAGCTCTGGTACAGGTGGAGGTGCAAACCCGGGAGAATAACATAGGAAGCACCGTGGAGCCACCTATTACAGCGGCACAGAAGGTCGGGAATCCATCCACAGCCAAGGCAGCACCAAGAGCACGAATGAGCTGCGAAGTTGGATCAGTATCTCTCCACACTTCTTAGTATTCACATCTCCCCAAGTGTAGAACGAGGGCTAGATTCGAATATTTTCATATGAGCCAAGTTGGCAGGTTCGGAAAGAGCAATGTGATAACAGATGAGCTTCCACTCGTATGTCTCTAATAATTTCACGAAAGAGGAATGGAAGCACATGAATGATCGCGACGTACCGCTATGGCCTTATCCCTATAGCTTATATCCTTCTTTGCCAGGAGCCGTAAGCAGGAAAAGAGCCTGGGGGCTGTCGAGGTTATATGACCTAACACATAGACACGGAGAATGCTGTAACATATGATGAAACATAAAGCCGGTTAGATGCAGTAAAGTGATATACAACTTTTCAAGAGTAAAGAAGAGAGTGAATTTACACATACGGTTTGATGACCCTCCGAATTTTATCATTTTTCCCATTCCTCACAGAAGTAGTGAGAAATTGACGTTCCATGGCAAGATGATAAAATGTTCTACGCCACGACCAACAAACCACAAAGTGAGATGTTCTGCATCATATGGGCCTATGATACCGTATATATTATTCAATATCCCTGCAGGAAGAAACCTTATTAGAAACGTCTAAACATGAAATCATATGATATGATAGTACAAAGGAAGGCCTTCCTTCAAGTTCCAACATACATTATAGTAATATGATATGTAGATCTAGCTGACCAGTGAAAGTCAGGGATCCAGGGCTCCCCCGCCACAGTTGTACAAGGAAGATTCCAGGACCAGTGTTGCTTCCTTTTAGAAGTATTGGTACCGACCTCATAAAAGGAAATAAGTCTGGGAGACTTTTAAATTTGTCCCTCTCAAATCTCGGCCCGTTAAAAACACGGCCAGGCTTCCTCAGGGGCAAAGTGTAACCATATGTTAGGTATTCGGCCAGAGAGAAACCAAAAAGAGAAGGACAAAAGAGAAGAAAAAAAATCAAACTATGATAGAAAAGGAGTTGGAAAAAACTTTACAGTTGAGGCGATTTAATGCCTTAGGCATTACTTAACATATGCAGGCGGCAGGGTACTTCCTGTATGTAAACTTCGGCTAAATAATAAACATCCCGCTCTATCATCATTATAGAATATCATATGGGCCCTTAATGCCAACTGCACGTATGATGCAGTCTCCTTAGTAATCATCTATCCTGGGTATGTTTTAACAGGCCGTATTATTATTAGTAATTCCATCAATAACAAGAATCCCAGGCGATGAAACATGCAGAAGAGTATTACGGGCTCTCACCAGTCGAATTTCATCGTGGATTTGCTAGAAACCTCCCGCATGGTCACATGCCACAGTGATCATATCAGAGGCTTTCCCTTTTTTCCCCCTGGTTTCTCACAACCTTCATTCCGTGCCTCTTTGAGGAAAGTGGGCAAAACAAAGGTCGTCCTTGAACTGAAAAATGGCTACACCATATACAATAAGGCTAAATGGACTGAAGAGCCAAGGTAGAAAACAAGGGACTGTCCAAAACCCTGGAGAACAGAGTCGACCAGGTTATATACTCGCTATTCAATCTACCTAATTATCGAAACCCATTTCGGATCCCTAACAATTCAAGATATTAGATCATGCAACGAAGTTGTTTCCAAGAAAGGGATATCAATCGGTAAGTGGGATGAGATTACAGACATCTACCCAAAAGCCCAGCTAGGACAGCCGACTGATGTCAAAAACAAATCAAACTCTCGCAACATTGCAAGCTTACTCTATCCTAGCGCTAGACGTGCTCGCCCGTCATGCCCAGACAAAATTATCGAGACAAAAAATTGAAATCGGCGCTTCGAAGTCTTGTTGCGACTGGTGCTGCGAGTACATCAATAATCAACCTCCTTTCAGCCTATTCCAAACATCCGATTCTTGTTCGCACCTTCCACGGAAAGCTGATGAGAAATCAATTTCCCAGCGAATGCTATAGCTAGAGGTAATTGAAGGCAGATTGGACGTTGTGCCTTACGGCGCCATCATACCAAGCCAGATCAGTATAAAATTTTGAATAATAAGTATAGCTTGCAACTTAGGTAATTACTAAGTTTTATACTCAAAAAAAAAAAGGTCAGATACATAAAAGCTAGTACATATCCTAATTTTAGTATTGAGTTATGGTTTAAGTTTAAGTTCTTATGTAACCAGGTATGTTAGTTACATCACGCGACCTGAAGGCGGAGAAAGCTTGATCTTTTTTGCTGTTTGCATGTGATTGTACATACATAATGTACCTTCCGACTGACCTTCCGATCTACAGAGCAAACATATGATAAGCAACAATATTTCAAAGGTTCTACTGGTTGTACGACTTCTTTTACTCCACTCTCATACATTCTCCAGTTCTACTTCTCATAGTCCTTTTTCTTGCATACATATCCTTTCTCATGCATGTCATGCGTGGCCGTTGTCGACCCCACCTGGTCCAGGTTTAGGCGGCCAATCTTCTAAAAACTTATTCCCCGCATTTTATTCTCTAGTAGCTATCATACATACTACCTACTATACTACTACTCCGCAGTCCATCAACTAGGGTGTCCCTTCCCTTTCTCCACCTTTGATGACCATGTCCATCTCTCTTCTCAAGGTCTCTGACGGACAGACAACTCAACCTGCCTGATATGTATAGATCTGTTTGCTTCTAACCATTGTGAAGGCATGTTGATGGACAGCGGTGGCATGATCCTCCAACAGCAGATGGTAGAACATAATTGTTGATCTGCACGCCGTGTAAATATATATATATTTTTATTATGAATTTCGAAGGGCCTGAGGCCCGCAATGGGCACGCATCTACTCCCTCTCCGGGCCCATTTGGCTGTACGTTCAGCTTCCCCATCTCCAGATTTTCTGTAAGATGGCTGACCCGTGTAATATTCAGATTCCTTTCTCTCGTCTCATGATACCCCGTACGAACCTGCTCCCGCCCCTCCCCCCGGGCCCGCCCTCCTTGATGATAGCGAATCTACGATGTTGGACAATTTCTTCACCACACTCAACTCTAATCAACTGGACTCAAGCGATATCTTCTTCCGCGGTCAGCCGCAGGGCAAAGGTGCAGGCACTTTTAGCATGGAGTGGCCAGATGAACTGCCTCCCACTTTCGAAGGCTCTGCAACATCATTATCACAGCCATCCCTGTTGCCTTACGACGTGGAGAAGACCGGTGGCGAGCAGATATGCAATGACCCGGAAGCAAGTTCAGATATTCTTGCAGCAGCGTCCATGCTCTATCAGAATGGCGGATTTGACTTTGGATCAACATTCTCGCATCATCTTTTCCCCGATCAGTCATTCTCTGGAATGAATGGGAACATCCCTATTAAGAATTTGCGTTCGAATGATCAACTTGCATCCAAGAACTCACGGCCCCAACCTATGCGCAAGCGTCTTCCTCAGGGCTTCCACACAGCAGAGATGTTCTTTGACGTCCAGCAATCAGTCCCGCTGGATCAACAGACATCTGCCAAAGTTAGAACACTTTGTTGGGGATCAGATGCCAGCTTTGTGGACCATGGTTATCTTGCACCCCCGGATCAGCCCAATGAAGAAGAGTGCACTAATGATCTTTTAAATAAACTAGAGTGTCTCGAACCACAAAGTAGCTCAGCTAACACTCGGGCACCAAGCCCTGTGCTTGCAGGTGATCGTCACGGAGACTGGGCTAGTCGAAATGGCGCTCAACATGAACAAGAGAATAATAGTAATGAAGATAATGACAATGCTAACACGCGACCCACGAAGAGACTGAAATCCAACGTAAAGGAAGAAAATGAAGATTCCGATACGAATGACACCCTATCTAAGTCCCGAAAGTCGAAAACCCCCGGTCACAGCAAAACTAGTCACACACTAGCTGACAATCCATTGCGGAAACCGAAGTTGCAGCAAGGAATCAAACCCATGCGCGAGAATTTGACAGAGGAGCAGAAACGCACAAATCATATTCTTTCGGAACAGAAGCGCCGGAACCTCATCAAGCAGGGCTTCGATGAGTTATGTTCGCTAGTCCCAGAGCTCCGGGGAGGAGGGTTTAGCAAAAGCGCCATGCTCCTTCAGGGTGCAGAATGGCTGGAAGACATGATGCATGGCAACGAAATCCTGAAGACACAATTATCGGACCTAAAGTCGATGAATGGGATCATTATCCCACGATGATCTTTAGCGACCTTTATTTCATTTTATCTATGGGGTTTCTTGGCAGTATGCTGGCAGTCGACTTCCTCTTTGGGGTTCGATTATTTATTGTATCATCACCCTATCAGGTAGTGGCATGGCAGGCTCTCCTATCTACCTAAGTACCTAATGGTTACTCTTTCTTTCTTTTCAATTCAATGATTCGGTTTGTACAATTTTCGGCACATTTATGTCGATTGTATTTGGCGCTTTCTTTTTTTTTTTTTTTCTCATTTCACTAGGTCAAAGGATCTTTATGGACAGGTTATGTTGTAGAGAAAGAGGTTCAACCAGAAACTACGAGCTCCATCTTCATTATACCCGGAACAAGATGGAAGGGAAGCAAGGCCCCAGGATGGTTGAATAATTGTAATTGATACCTATCAATGTGAACTACATATTTCGGAATAGTCAATCTCATGAATTCTTCAGTGTCCTCTTTCCTATGTCCGTTGCAGCCCAGGATCTCTTCACTGTTTAAACTACATATCATAAAGTTCACTAACGAAGGAGCCAGAACAATGTTATACATAGGTCTCTCCATCTACACAAACTGTTTGAAGTAACGGGCCAACTTGACCTTAAGACTTTCTGGCAGAAAGGGATATGATATTCTCGCCTCCGACAGGTCGAGTCTGTCGACAGGGACGAAAGAGAAACGAGAAATCTTTTTGTTGATTTTCAAGGTATGCCTTCAATTCTAGAAAATGCAAGGTACTGAATTGTATATACGTGTCTCCAGCTTTACGCTCTCCAGTTTCAGCTGGGTATCTTGATCTTGATTCAGGTCCTGAATCCACTCTGCTATCATAGTTGTTTCAATTAATGGGCCCGGGTAAATGTGAAACATGTAATGAAAAAAGAAAAAAAAAAACACCCCGATGCCATTGTAGAGTGGGTTGATTACTATTGTAGGCCATTCTTCACTTGGGTTAGGGGTTTGGTCCAACGAAACAACCCCTATCATAGCTTCTCGCAATGGCTACTAGGCTTCTTCTTTGGAGATTTGCTTCCTCGCTGCCAAAAAGCTGTGACAGTAGTCAAAAATAGCTAGGACATCGACATCGACCTCATTTTCTAAGTATCTGTAAGACACCAAAGCTATATAATGGACTAGGCCGCGATGTTGACTATACATTCAACCTCTCTGTGACCTTTTGGTCGAGTGGTGTAGCCCGTATAAAGGCCTAGGTAGGACGGCAATAACTATAGCCAGGGAAACCGCCCCTTATTTTGTCCATATGGCATGAATTGTCCCCGAGCTGCGCCTCTCCAAGGCGCTTTATACCTCGGCTATCGATCATTGGAATGTCCACGAGCGATGTAGCCCGTATAAAGACCTAGCGGATAGACATTGGTATATTGACTCTTTCTGGAAGTAACAGCAGCAGCTCGTATGGTCGTTTCGAACTCTTGCTTTGATAGGCTCAAAAATGTATGTGCGTGCCACAAGAGGGGTGCGAATCATACATTTGTTTGTGAGAATTGCCATATTTCGGTCACCCAGGTGCTCAGAGTCCTTATTTTGACTTCTATCCCGCCTGGATTTTGTCAGTAAGGGTTAACAAGGAGACAAGGAGTACTTACAAAATCCTGCACTCTCAACTAGCTATCATAATTAAGTGCGGCACGACTTGACGCCTGTTAGGAGTAAAGAGGTCGACCTGCTGCAGGCGGGAGTTGAAATTTGAAAGATCGCCACATAGCAACACATTGACTCCTCCGAAAACCATCATGACTTGTCCAGAAAGATCGATCATCACCCGCAACCGATCGTCAATCAGCGACTTCTGAAATCGACGGTTGCAGTTGAAACTACATACACGACGTAGAAATGACCGGATTGAAGTTAATAATTTTGGAAACAGCGGGGGTCAAAAGGCGCTAGACATAGTTTAAATCGACCTCTATCCTGGCATAGACTCTGTGATGAGATTGACATCGCTGTCCTTCCAGATGGCCGGGGTCACTCCCCAGAAGATACTCATTCGGTAGGTTGAGTCTCAGCCACCTACATATATAAAGTTATAAACGCAGAGAGGATTTGCAAATTTTACAAAGGAATGATAGAACAAGTTTGAAGTATCTTCTGGAGAGTGACCCCTGCCTTCATAGCTGTCTAGTGATACCAATCTCATCACAGAGTCGTTGTCGGTCGGATGCATGCCAGATAGAAATAAAAGTTTATGGATATGATTTGTCTGCCTTTTATAGACACATCCTAAGCCAACTAAAAGGATATTCCTATATCCAGCTGCTAGGATATTTTCTTTTGTCCCGGGCTTTTATTTCCCTTGTGCGTTCGAGTGTGAACAATAAGTTGGCATAACTTATATATTGCTCGATTCAGAAACCAAACCTTGCCTTCTTGCCTGAAGTCTGGTGGACATTCAACATAATATATTTCAATTCTCTGTCGGATTTATTCTTTCTGAGCTGTTGAAAATGCAAATGGTATGCCTAGATGGCTCTCCCTTTGCTGAAGTGAAAGTGAAAAGGCGGTTCTATTCCTCTTATACGTTTTCTCCGAGAAATCCTCAGTTGCTTGTCTCTTTCGAGGTTCCGAAATTATATTGGACTAGTCGATATCCAAGAGGTGCGGGGGCTTAGTATGCACGTGCACCACAATCCAATTTTCAAAATCATCCGGCCCATGTACATGGTTCCGCATGAGACCAAACAAGCCTGTCTCATGGCGTTCCCTAACAGAAACCGCAGCCTGCATAGCTCTATCATCCTTTTCTATCGCTCTTCCACGAAATCAGGTGACAGACGGAAGCCGCGATGAGGGAGTGTTTGTCCCCGAACCTTAGTCAATGCGACGCCGTAGGCTTTCTCAAACACTTGTTTGCGCAATCCCATCTCTTGTTCTCGAGATGGGGTACCTGGATGATTAGCATTGGTTAGCATCTTGCAAATTAAGAATAAGATGATCTCTACATGGGTTAGACTTAAACCTACTCATGCTCCATGTTTAACGACCAGCACGACAGCCACAAGTACTCCGATGACCAGCAGCGAGACTGGCAGCAGCCACCGCACGTGTGTGACAATAATTGCAAACAGCGTTTCAATCTCCATATCTGACCCATCGTCCTTAGTCTTGCGCTCTATCCTTTAAGCAGTCTAACCATGCTCTAAACCGTTTAATTCGAAATCTGAATTTTCGAAATCCTTACATATCGGTGAATCCTGCCCACTCGATGTTGAATTTGTCGTTATAGACGTTTTTAGAGACGGGGTCCTTGATGTCTTAGAAATCTGTGTATCGGTGTCGTCGATTTCATCGATTAGTTCATCTTCCTAGGCGTTCGAAATTCTGTCGCCATTTGTTTGAGGGAAAAAAGATGAAATGGAGTGAAATTGAGGTTAAGAATGCCCAAAGGATAAACACCTGATCATCCAGTCTTTGTGTCAGGACCCTAGTCTAGACAAGCTATATAGTACGCTGACCCCTGGTCATCGATTTGTGCCTTTTTGGCTGTGGCCTAGTGGTAAACTCAGCACCCACCAAGCAGGCCCTTGCACTTTGGCTCCCAGTTTAATAACTTTAACATTTGTTGAAACGTGGGCATTTGGCAACAGACTGGCCGATGATACTACCATCTGCACCAAGGTATAGGTGGATGGTTCTCTTTCCACAAGAGAAGGTGATATGGTCTTTGTCCTCTCTAATTTCCCCCGTTCTCTTGTCTATTGTGAAATCATGGGTGGTTGAGCTAAAGAGAAAGTACAGCATTAGCCTTACTGATGTATAATGTAATAAAGAGATGCCGAAGCTTAGATGGCCTTACAGTATTCTTGCCCTTTTTTCATCCAGTCTGACAGTCGACGAGTGGACAGCTGATGGCCTTTATTTCCGCCATCTTCTCTCTCGCCCTTCTATCAATAGCTGGGGTTATCCTCGATCTTGTCTCCGATAAGGGAGAATATGAAAATTCGAATGATTTGATCCATTGTCGTACTCTCCATCGCTCTTCTGAAAATTATTCTATCGTCGCCAAGCGGGTCGCCCCCATGCACAGAGTTGTTACGTAGTTGCCGACGAATAGGGTTATTATCAGTAATCAGGTCCCAATCGTCTAAATTGATGGCCCTGACGGCCATCCAGTGGCGGTGCGGCCCATCGAACAGTATCTCCACTTTCTCTCTAATTGATCAACCTTCTCGGCGAGGCTCAAACTAACGATGGAATCTTTCAATATATCTGAGATCAGGAGGCGGATGGACGCAGCTTTTGGGTGTGTCGCGTCTAGTGGTTCATTATTTAGCTTGCGGACGATTATCGCGGGCGTTGGAAGCATTGGCAACTAGTACTTGCAACTGTCATCTGGGTAATAAAAATCGTCTTCATGGAGAATAAAAGCTCCAAGAGGGCGTCCTTCTGTTGTTCCGATGGTCAGATCCACCTTTAACTCCTCGATTTGGAAAGTTCTCTCGATAGATCGTCTTGATGGTGCGCCTTGACGGGATCAATTTTGCTAGAATGGCATTCCATTTCTTTTTCTAAGTCAGCTAGGCAGCAAGCCAAGGCCGGCGCTTGATATGTTATGATTCCCATGGTGAGATAGATATGACAGTTCGAAAAAGGCCAGTTCAGGGGAGCCGATTCGAGACAAGGCGGTTCGACAAGAACTGGAAAGCAGTTCAGAGGAGCTGTATCAAGACAAGGCGGTTCGAAAAGAACTTGGAGCTGGTATGATAGTAGTAACTTTGGGGTTGTTACTGGTTGCTCTGGACTAGCGGCTCCACCGTCATTGGCGCCTGAGGCAATTTTGTGCGATATGTAATTGCTTGGCACCATCCAAACAAAACATACCTCCAACACATCATCGCATAAATAACCGATCATTCATTAACTCGCGTGGTATTCCCGTTCAATCTTAGATTTTCATTTCACGATAATGGCACCAAAGAGAAAACGCTCCACCGGCGCCGAGGACAATAATATTGTCAGCTCGAACAAAAAACCATTCGCTTATCTAAAACCTCGTGTCCGACGGGTCTCCGAGCGAACGGTAAAATCCAAATGGACTACATTATCTGAACCAGTCCAGGAGAAGATCTCCGATATGTTGCGATCCTTAGAGCGCCCGGTCATCGTGAGACATCGTGACGAGCGCAAACGAATTGAAGCACAGACGGCAGTTGGGGCTGTAGTCAAAAGGTGAGTTTTCAACCGTGCCTTGCCATGTATGGAAAATTGTGTATGAAGCTGATTGCGCCCGTGAATCTTGTAGTCTCGTGCGGAGGCTGCCTCGTATGCCTTTCCCTCCAGTGGCAAAGGACGTCAGTTTTGACTACGAAGCTGCTCTGGATGAACACGTTGGTAACACTATCCACACGGGCCCAAGAGCAGTCTGCTGACACGGGGTCTCTAGCGGTCTTTGGAGTCGCAACTAGCAACGGTGTTGAATAGCATTGATCTCCTCAATGTGGAAATAGACAGGGAGGATGATTTGCTTTCGAAAGACACTACACAGCTAGAGGAGATGGAGAAGAATGCCAAAAGAGCCGAAGCGGAAAGAAAGCGACAAATGAAGAATGTATGTTTTGCCGGTATTTATACCAAGGGCTGTGATTAATGTTTGTGGCAAGGAACATGCTATCTTTCGGCATCTTGACAATTCGTCTCAAAATTGGAACCGGATGCCCACCGAGTTCTCCGTGCCGGAAAGTCAAGAGAGCGATGTCGCGCTTTGTGATGTATGACTTCGATTCTTCCGTTGGCATGACTAAATTTTGCTAATGTCACCCGCCCAGCTTGACTCTGACCCGGAGATTCTTTCTTTGACGACCCGACTTAGCAGGCACATGCAATCTATGCAGGATAACATCGCTCCATTAGCTGGGTTGAGGGATGCAATCCTCCAATCGCAGGCGGCCTTGGATTTTCTTTCGATCCCGGCGGATTGAATGTTAAGAATCATGTTTCGAAGGAGGCCTCATCTATATTTGGACATCTGTTGGGACTAGTGCTGACGCTATGATGGCGACGGCCCGGGCGGGCCGACAAGCTCATTTTGGCAGAGATAAGAGACACGTTTCGGGGGTATTGGCTGCCTAGTTTAACCTTTACCGTAGTAGTCTTTCATAAGGGGTTTGTGGTACCACTGGGGATGAGTTGTGTATCAGGATGGGGGTTCAGTGCCAATAGTATGCGAGATCCAGGGTGGAATAGAGAGTACTACCTATAGGCATTGGAAAGCTACCGTAGACGCTCTGTTACAGGGACGTTTCTAGGGCTTCGATGCTGTGCGACCACCATGACAACGTCGGAAGTTGCACCCGACCTTTGTTATTAGCTCGTAGTGCAACAGATTTATCTCCGGCCATCTGCAGTTACCCGCTTAGCCAAGGCGATTGCATATCAGACTAGCAATGGCACCTTTTACAGGACAACGTGCGCCGTGCATAGCATCTTAACCCTTAGACAGGGACGAATTTCACCTTCGTTCCTAGGATCATCCTTTCTGTCTGTTTCGAGGTGGTAGATGTACAAGACATATACATAGAGGAGAGTGGTATAGACATTTTATTAGACATAGTCACATAGGTACATACCTATACTATAATAATACTACTGTCTATCATAACTTCATAAGTGGTCAACTCAACCTTCGGGAATCTTCGGCATGCCGTTTCCTAGTTTCATGCGGGAAAGGTCGCTACATATGTAGCAGTGCGGGTTCAAAGACCGAGGGTGAGCAGTGGGAATTAATGCCTTTGAGATTGGTTGGAATCCCCCGCAATGGCGGTTATCTTTTATCTACCCCAATTAATGCAAAGTTGTTCAATGTTCCCGCTCTAGGATACTCCTCATCTGCATTTTTCGCCTTTTCTAGAGCACACTTACTCCCTGGCATCGCCTAAGGACACAATCTCTCTACTGCTACACGACCCGGCGATCTGCTGCAGTGATACCTGATGTCCATGTCGGTCTTCGGCCTATTCTTCAAGCCAACGCATTTTATCACGACTGTCTGTTTGAGCCCTTGAGCCTCCCCACGCGATCGATGGAGGAAAGCGCAACCAAGACGGAGGTGTCAGCCGGAGACGACTGGAAGAATGGGGCAGCAGAAGCTGCAAGCTCCAATTCAGCTGAGAGTGTTGCGCCGTCCAAGGACGTGATCTCCAAGAACTGCTGCCAGTCATCTCCAACCGCCAAGGCTGAGAGTATTGCTCCTGCGCATACGAGCCCTAGGAAGCGTCGCAAAGTCAACCACGGTATTATCAAAATCTCCTTTTAGTATTCTCAGTTACTTCCCCTCTCTTTCCTTATCTTTTTTTTAAGGGGGGGGGGGAGGGGCAGATTCTCCTTCTGCTTTAAATATACAGATTTCACTGCCCTGGGCTTCTCTCTCTTCCTTTCTTTCCCACAAATTAATCTTCTTATTCTCCTTTCGTTGAGCCCCTTCCTTCCTGTGCTCTCCTCTAACGAGATTCTTGGGTTATAAAAATCGTCATAGATCTTGTTCTTTTTTTCTTTATGCTATGGTTCATTCGGACGTCACTGATGCAGTGCTTGTATTTACAGCATGTGTGTATTGTCGACGTTCGGTAAGTCGCATTTGTCAGTAATGCAATATTTCAAGGGTGCATTTGGTTGTGGGCGGTTGCGCAACGTTGCATATCGAGGCCTCCAGCGAATTCGGTCGTAGAATGCTGACCAAAAGAAATCTTTGCCGTTGAACAGCATATGACTTGCGATTCGGTACGACCTCTCCCTAGTCATCCTCCACCAATCCCCAGGGGCCAAGTCTGAACTTGCCGCCATACCTGTCCGCACAAGAAACAAACCGCATGCAGCTATCTGATCTGGAGATCCACAGGAGCGGCCCTGTACCCGCTGTATCAAACGAAATATTGGCCATCTTTGTCACGACGAGCCGCGAGAGCCGGCGAAGCGGGGTCGAAGCGAGCACGAGGAAGAGACCTCATCAAGTAATGATTTCTCGTTGCCCAGAAATCTCGATGTTTCCGACGTTACCAGTCAGCAAATGCTCTCTGAGAATGCCATCGGTCTACGTACTTCATCTGTGAACCCTTCGCAACCCGTACAGGCCATATCGTCAACGACGAGCCAGGGCCTAGACACCAACCCCCAGCAACGTCAGCTACAACGCTCTCCAAATAATTTTGAATCATGCTGACTCTCCCCGACAGTTTTTGGTTGTAGTGACTGGCAACTTGGTGCGCAGAGCCAGTTCCAAGACATGCACACATTCCATCCGTCATATATGTTCAATGCACCTGAAGTTACGAATGAGTACAATTTGCTCAGTGACTTTCTCAGCAACAGCCTGTTGGATGACGGATCCATGTACCAAGGCGAAGACCTTCAAGGGATCTACTCTGACACGTCTTTAATCAATTCGATGACCACACCTTTAATTGGAAACAACCCATCCTTCCTCCAGCAGCAGCAGCAGTCCCAACTTGCTCTACCTACGCAGAATCAAAATGCACAAGGTAATTCCATCCAGCGCCCTAGCTCCGCGGTAGGCAACGATAAGGCCAGGGAGACGTATTATATGACCGCCGCCGATCCTTCCGGAACCGATCCACCCGAAGAGCGAATGAACAAGCTGCTGAAGGCGAAATATGATGCGGGACTGCTGAAGCCGTTCAATTACGTTAAGGGCTACGCTAGACTGAATCAATACATGGAGCAAAACTTGCAACCCCTATCACGGCAGAAGATTCTACGTCAACTCGATAAATTCCGTCCTAAATTCCGCGAACGCATGCAAGGCCTTACGGACATCGAACTTGTATATGTTGAGATGTGGTTTGAGCGAAGCCTCATGGAATACGATCGCGTCTTTGCAAGTATGGCCATTCCTGCTTGTTGCTGGCGAAGAACAGGAGAGATCTTCAGGGGTAACAAGGAGATGGCGGAGCTTATTGACGTTCCAATTGAAAGCCTGAGAGATGTATGTAACCGTCACCATCCTCTCCCTCTTTACGTTTATTTGGCTTTCGCCTTAACCGAAGGTAACTTAACTGGATTAAATTTTGCAGGGAAAACTTGCGATACATGAAATAATTACGGAGGAACAACTAGTTAGTTATTGGGAAAAGTTCGGTGCAATTGCTTTTGACAGCACTCAAAAGGCGATGCTCACAAGTTGTACCCTTAAACCTCCGAATCTAAATACCACTAGCAGGGGTATTCGTTGTTGCTTCTCATTTACAATTCGCCGTGATCCTTATAACATGTTAGTAAAAGGCTACAATCTCCCGCCACGCATTCTATTCTATGCTTACTGATCTCTCTAGACCGTCACTTATTATTGGGAATTTCCTACCCTCTCAACCAAGAAAACGTTGATGCGCCGGGAGCATCATTTGAAGTCCGACAGCTGGGTAGTCATGATTAGTACTTTCATTTTAAGCTGGGCTTTTATCTACGAATCAGGAAGGATGATCTTTGCCTAATATGTTTCAATAGCTAAGAAAAAAGGGGGAAAAGGCGGAAACCTTTACATAGTGTTAAATTTATGAATGATGAGTAGTATTTAGTATGCACGCATCCTGACTTCCACCTACTTCAAGGAGTGAAAGTTTTGGCGGGCGCCCTGGTCAGGTGAGCTTTAAGTTAGGTGCTCTCGTCGGCCTCATTCTCTGTAAACGCAATTCAAAAAGAGAAAAAAGTTTTCCCTCTTGGAGAACATTCTTTTATCTCGTGACCCTATCTCGGCCCAGTTCCCTGGCTCGTCTTCAAAGCAGCCCCCCTTTGTCACGCATTTAGACAGGACTGGACCATGTCTGCATCCCAACCCTCTGCAAACGAGAATGCCGATTGCCTTTCAGGTGTGTTTTGCCCCAGTGGCTAGAAATTTTCATAAATTTTGTAGGGTCATATACTAACCTGATTCTTTCGTTCTGGAATGCAGCATTTGCTGTAGATCTGGCGGACCGCATGGCGGCCGTGGACTCACTTGCGGCATTATTCCTTGACGATGATACGCTTCACGCCTTAGACTTACATCTTGCCAGCCTCCCTGTCGCCTTTCTTTCAACTAAGGTATCATCCCAACTTGAATTATCCGGTATGACATTATGGAACGCATGTGTGCCATTGATGAGGTTGCTGCAACCGGTAAGGGGAGAAGATAAAGGGAAGTTCAACATATTCTGTCAAGGTTTGCAAAGCTTCAACAGTGTTTTAATTCAGTTGAGAGGCTAAACTAGTTCGAGTGACCGCACTTGCTTTTCTCATACTGGACAGTAGTATGTCAAAGGTGGAAGGAAGTGAGTAACCTTAGCCTCATTAAATGAAAGCGCGATTTCTAAATCTTCTTCCTCAGATGACATCAAAATTCTTCAGCTATCGCTGAGAAGTGCAGATTTGTGTATAGGTGAGGAATGCAATTCTAAGGCAAAGATATGTATCGCTAATGTTATGATCAGAGAGTGGGACGCTTGACCTTAGCTTAAAGATCCTCGAGAGAGCCGCAGTAAGGGTGGAAAGGCTAGAAATTTTCAGCGGCGACGATGATGTGCCTATAGGACGCACTCTTTCTGCGAAGTATTATATGCTTCGAACATTATTGGTCACAATTATGCTCAAATCAACGTTAGCTATTAGCATGGGACTAATTTATTGCTAGGCATGGCATCAAACCAGGCCTGACCTTGCCGAGCACATGTTATGCATGATTCCTGAAGAGGCTATAAATAACGACCTGCAGTTAGCCAGCGAACTTGCAGATCTTTGTTACAATGTGGGTCAGCAAGCATTTTCGAAGGGCCAGTTTGACCTGGCAGCAAAATGGTTAGAGAAAGCAGCGAAGCACAATTCAAGATCTCTTAACGCTGGAGACGAAAATTCACCCAATGTTAAGTTGCGGCTTATTATCCTTCATATGACAGGTAGGCCTTCAACTATCGATCGTGCAGTTCCCTATTTTAACTATTAATTACTACAGTACGAGCCTACCTCGAGCAGAATTCAGGGGAGTCGAGGACCAAATCGCTTCAGACATTGGAGATATTAATTTCCGTGTGTTCAAAGTTCCATGCAATTCCTTACGACCCCAGTCCTAATATTGTCTAAGTACTATCCAAACGAGTTGGCCGTCTTAATACTTTGGCTTGAAGTGATGATGAAGCAAGGGAATCCAGACCATCGAATTTTCTACAACAGTAAGTTTGATTTATGGACGTGCTATTACTACTAATGGTACATACCCATTATATATAGGACTGGAGACATTAGTTCATGTCATCGAACTTACCGACACAAACATTAAAATGTAAGGAACGGAGGCTTGTTCTCTTCACGCCCACTGTTTTCAGTCTAATAATTGCACTTAGCATTCTAAGTTACATTCAGAAGCTTCAGGAGTGGAGGTATGAATTCTTAATAATGAAGCGTGGAGTATTGAAGCATACCTAACTGTGATTTTATAGCATTGAGATGTGTGTTAGAACTCTTGAGCAGCTGCTGCTTCGAATGCCAGTACTTTCAGACAATGAACAATGGATCGATCGCCTCTTTGTCATTTCCATACGCCTATCAACATCATCTGGAGTTGCGGATAGCCTGAGTCTCCTTGATGCCGTGGCCACCCACCTTTATGATTACTTGATGAAACCATTAAGTCAAACCACTGCTAATGCTTCTTTAATCGTTAGACTGGGAATCAATCCTTAGTTCGATCCTGAGACTGACATAATGAGCCAGTTCATCTGGAAGGTGATTGATAGGGAGTTTTCTCAACGAAAATTCCATACCGCCAAAGATTGGTGCCGCTTTGCTTTCCACCCAATCCTCCAACAGTCAGGGCCTACAAATCGGGCCAAGATTCAAAGGTTTGACAGCTTCTTTTTTCGTATGCTATTTTTAGCTTAAGGGTGACTAGGAAAATGATCCTGTGCATGCTTGAGGGTTCCGACACCTCCCTGAACACGAGTTCATTCCACGAATTTTCCATCGATTGGAGATCTGATCCGCTAACAATTTACTACGAAGTAATGATGATGATTTGGGTAAACATCTTTACACTTATACTTCGACACCTGCTACTAATACCGATTTAGACAAGGATTGTCTTGAGACGCTGTCCAAGCTTGGTCCTGAAGGAATAACCTATATTCTGGCTTGCATATCGGAGGCACAGCGTCGTGGAAATGCAAGAAAAGTTACAAGGGCCTTGCAGAATCTCTTGAAAGGGCTAGTTTGTTCACCGCGGTCAGAACCGTCGGATATCCAAATTGCTGCCCTATTGCGGTAATTATATTCATCCATCAAAATGCGTATAAGCTGCCGACTTTTTCTAGTTTAGCTGCCCGGCTATGGGTCTCTGAGCTGAAAGAAAGCGAAGCAGGGAACGCCGATGCTATAGAACAGGTTTGCGGAATCTTTGAAGAATGTTCGTTTACGATTTCAGGCAATAAAATATATATCTGCTATGCTGACAACGCAAGAAGCTTTGTCCCAGGCAAACGGGCAACGACTCTTAGACAACCGTGGTTTCTCGCTTCTTGAACTTGAGTGGTTCTCTCGCAACAGCTATAATCTTGCTCTGCAATCACGCGCATCCTGGCCCCCAGATATTGTACTGCGACTACTGAACGTATCTATGAAGGTCATTTAGTCATCACAACGATTTTATGATATGAAAATCTGTCTGACTCAATACAGCTCATAGATCTATATCCGGAGGATTTAGGCCTTGATGCACAGCTGGATCTCTGTCAGAGATATCTGTTATGCAGCTTCCTCGGAGCCGTGGTCACAGTGACACTTGCACGAACGCACAATGAGGCTCCTTATAAGGCAACTTACCTTCTACTTAGAGCGTGAATTTTGGTAACTAATTCAGGATAGGATACGGACTACAGAGCCATCCGGGCTTATGTTCAGAGTTTCCTCAGTCGTATCCAGTCACAACTGGGTGTAAATAGTGGACAGACTTATGACACATGGGTAAAGAGATATCAGTCAATGCTATCTTTCGACTTTGAAGCCGCAGTTCAACTTAAGCAATGGGAAACCCTCGAATCCTTAGTAGAGGCAGCCAAACCGGTAGCAGATGAACATCTGTATTCTGTTTACGCCGATGCTGTCCTAAGTTCAGAGGCGTCTGTTGAGCAGAAAACAAGAGTTTTCGAGGTATTTGAATTTCTTTTTTGTTATTTCCATCGTTTTTCTTTCTTCAACATCAGTCTATCTAATTGCACATACCGTACGCGTGAACAGCAAATTGTCGACGCTTTCCAGACTTCGAACAACCAACTCGATAGCAGTTCATACCACAAAAAGTTACCCCGGTATTTCCGCTGCCTGTTTGAACTATCCATGGCTTCTACAAATAACCCCTCGGCCCTTTCACCTGCCAACACTGCTATGGCGGAAATGGTTCTCGATCGCGTCTACATGTTCGCTCGGGATACGCACCTTTCCCCAAACAAAAACAAACTACCTACTTATCCCACCGATGAGCTCGAATGGTTAGCCACCACGGTCTTCAACCACGCTGTGGACTTTTACGTCGCATCCAATGATGAGGATAGTCAGCGCTGGGGGCGGAGGGCTATTGAACTAGCGGGGCTTATGCATGGAGATAAGGGCAATAAATTGGTCAGCGTTTTGCGAGAGAAGTTCCAGAGTTTATGGGGAGCAGAGTGATGGCCGCGGCGTGGATTCCATTTATTTAATTAGATATATATCGATTAGGTATGCTCGGGTGTAAGACATAGTTGTTGTAGCTGTTAGACAGTTTGTGAAATTGTGGATGTGCAGCTGCTTCTTCTCTCTCCATGTTCGTGTACGGATTTGTGTTCGTGTGTTTGCGTACCTATATCTCCATCAACCAAACACACAAGGCTTACCAAGATCGTGAGCAATTTGAATGAATCTTGATAGAAGAACAATACCTTTGACTCTGAGACGAAAAAGAAGACGCTGAGATTACTAGTAGGTATGTACTACGTAGGAGGAGCACAGATTGCATTTTCTTTATTGAACTGCAGTCTGCAGCCACAGACTTTTTTTGGAGGATCACGCCAGTGAAGTGAGTCTCTTGGGCAGCGGCTACATAGTGCTATATATACATTTATGATACATATGTAGAAGATGGTCCGGCCCTCTTCTTCAATATATAAAAGCTGCTGCAGTGATGTGATGTTCAAGCTTATAAGTTACTACTAGAATAACTAATCTCTGAAGAAAGGAAAGGAATGAATTCGAAGTTCCTCGCTTGCTCGGGTGAGTGTATATCTCTTGATCCATCGATTCAATTGCAAGGCCTGGGAACGTATGATAGCGTCAAGCCATTGAACTTTTCGAAATTATCGAGACATATTGAAGAAAGGGCCTCGACCATGTAATTGGCTGGGGGTAGTCCTAGTCCGTTTTTTTGGTACGAAGCTTTCCGTCTATGAAGGAAATCTCGTCTTCATCTTCGTTGGTGAGGGTGACTTTCCGATGAAGCTTGTACGGGTTCTTTGGGTCGAACTTTCCCTCGAAAATCGCCGCGATTTCTTTCTGGGGGTACAGCAGGGTATAGAAGAGAAACTTCAATTGCTTCGGGGGGGATCTCACCTTCATCATCCTCGTCCACGATAGGGCGACGGCCTTCGCCTAGTGAGTTTTCGAGTTGAGCGAGTTTCTTACAAGTTACGGTAGACCGGCCGTAGAGGTCCTCCTCCCAGATGACGGCCTTGCGCTGGCGTTCTACTTCAAGTCGCGCTTTCTCGAGCTCTAGAGCGTCTTCTCTGGAGCGTTTACCCAGGCCCGAGGGAGGTGGGACATCCTCGGGGTGCTGTGGTTCAGGCGTCGGGTCGACGAGAGTAGTTGGATCATCCCGAGTGTTGTCTTCCCAGTGGCTGATAAACAAGATAAACCAAAAAAAAGGGTTTAGATGTGTGACTGATAACGAGAAGGGGATAAATGAATGAGGAAAACAACGTCTGCCGCTGAGGAGCACTGAAGACGCTGCAAGGAAGCTGTAGAAGCTGAGGAAGCTGAGGAAAGAGAAAGCAGGTGAGAACAGGAAGATGAAAAACTTTTCACGTTACATACATATACCATCGACAGACGCGTCATCTTCGGAACTACCCTAAAACTAACACATTAAAAGTTGGCTAGGTCTGAGCTAACTGAGACAACCTTAAAGACATAAAGCTGAGTGGGATACTGTAAGGATGTTGTAGATATGACCTAAGTAGGTAATTGGCATTCTTGACTACTAAATAAACGTATCTAGGCTAACTATATATGCTAGACATATTTCTGTGCACGCTTCCACACAACCTTTGGGGAAACGGACCACCGCCGGCCCACCACCCTCAATTAATAGGGATAGGAAGGAGAGCCGACACAT
>NPHW01003379.1:0-16767 GCA_002240705.1 Elaphomyces granulatus
CGGGTTACATTCATTACACTTTCCATAATATATCTGAGCACACTACTCTTGTATGATGAACCATCGGATCTGGAACGGAGGACCGGTTCCAACCCGAGGTGATATCTCTCTTTTATGATCTGTTACTGAATCGGGGACTCGGGGATTCAGCTCTCACCTTCCCCAATACTCACCCTATCAGAACAGACATAACTTTTGTACTTAGCTCAGATAACTAGTCTCTGAGGAGGTTATATAAACCTCCTCAGCTGCCACTCATTTAGAGAATCAGACTGCATCTTTTCCTTACCCCTACGTATCTATCTATATCCACAACATTCTCTTTATGTTTCTACTAGGTCCCTTTGCATAGGGGAACCTGATAAAATGGACTGTGTTGGCACCGGGAGCTATTCATACCGAGCTGTTCGATAGCATTGCTCCAGAACGGTTTCAGTGTCTGCTTGAGAACATGAACAAGGATATATAGGTCGAAGCCTGCAGATGTAGACTAGCGGAGGCGTACGTCTACTTCTTGATGAAGGATGGAGTCATTGATCCATGATGGAGGCAGGTTGTTGAAATGACGTGGTAAATGGGTATTTAGGATTTCTGCAGCTATGGAGATATCAATGCTCCAATCTACTGCATAGTAGTCACTATATATAAGCCAGCAGTGTACTAGGGAATCAGCAATCTTACCAGGGCATTTCCTTGTTTCTTTTGTCATATATACATAGCCAGAGGCTTGGCTAGAGTGATCACAGGTGATTCGCGAAAAGTACTAGGTACCTTGGTAATTAATGTAGGGCTTTGCTATGATACTAGAATGCCTTATTACAGACCGCTCTCCAAAAATCATGCAAGGCCAACCAATGAGAGCGATTCTGCCACAGGTTTCCGGTTTGAACTGTACTGAGTAGTTCCGTATCCTGCGTACTACTGAGTACAGTACAGTTAAACCTGGAATGTATGTACAGCTCTATTGCATGTGCTCTTATACATATGATAATAAAATATTCTTGTCCATTTAATTATACAAAACGAACAAAATGTTGGGATCTCCTTAATTCCCATCCATATTACAATACGACTACATACCTTGAGTAGGTAGACACATACCAAAAGAATCTTGTCTACCAGCCTATGGAGGATGACATATAGCCTGAGTGCTAAACACGCCAGCATCTTGTTTTAATCCAACATGTCTGCAGATGAGGTGGACATAGGACAGCTGTCTGAGAATGAGAGAGAAGCGCTCCAGACTTACACTACTGTCACTGGCCAAGACCTGACCGCCGCAATCCCTCTACTACAACGGTCGCAGTGGAACGTGCAGGTTCGTTTCGCAGTTATTTAATTTCTTTCATCCTCATAAAATTCTGACGATCATATCTTCGTAGATTGCTATTTCAAAGTTCTTTGATGGAGAAGGTCTGGATCCTGTCGAAGAGGCGCGCGTCGCCCTAAATCGTTCATCCTCTCCGCACTCCCAACGTCGCCCACAAAACTTAATGTATGATGACATCCCCTCTTTTCAGCACCGATCCTCTGTATCTTCTCGGGGACTACAGTCTGCCCCCCCCGTTGTGACACAGTCTGAAGACCACGGTCCCTCTCGACCCCCCTTCTTGCTGGCCCTCTTTTTCACTCCATTCAACCTTCTATACCGGCTGCTCTACAGTTCATTCCGCCTATTTGGAACACTATTCCCCTTTTTACCACGTTTGCTCAATGTTGCCGGCAATCCTGCGCTTCAGGGTCTGCAGCGAAATACAAGCGGACGTCGGCCACTCGGTCCGAAAGACACTGCAGGAAGGTTCATTCGGGAGTTTGAGGAAGAATATGGGACTAATACGTTGCCGTTCCTTGAGAATGGATATAATATGGCACTAGAAAAGGCCCATCAGGAGTTGAAATTTCTTCTGGTAATCCTTCTGTCGCCCGAGCATGATGACACTGTTTCCTGGGTTGAAGACACCTTACTCTCTCAAGAGGTGATGGAGTTTCTTGGCGATTCACGAGACGATATCCTTCTTTGGGGAGGTAATGTACAAGATTCGGAGGCCTACCAAGTAGCCAATTCACTACGCTGTACGAAATTCCCATTTGCCTCCCTTATCGTCCACACCCCCAATGTCAACACTACGGCGATGTCGACAATTGCTAGAATACCTGGTAATACGTCTCCCTCGGAGTTTGTATCTAAGCTACGGACAGCTATCAACCAAAATAAGGAATCTCTTGATCGTGTCCGCTCCCGACGCACAGAGCAGGAGGTTTCTCGGACCCTGCGCGAAGAGCAAGACTCAGCCTACGAACGTTCCCTAGCGCAAGACAGGGAGCGTGCGCGACAGCAGCGAGAAACAGAGGCCGCAAGACAACAAGCTGAGCAGGAGGAAGCCGAAAGAAAAGCTGCAGCAGAAAAGTATGCCGGTAATGTTCTGCAATGGAAAGAATGGCGTGCATGGTCGCTGCTTAACGAGCCTGGCCCCAATGACAGAGATGCTATCAGAATTAGCATTCGTCTAACTTCTGGGGAACGAGTTATTCGCCGATTTACTGCGGATGCTGATATTGAAGAAGTCTACGCATTTGTTGAGTGTTATGATATCTTGCAGGGTGCCGTCGAATTGGATCATAGTTCAGTTCTACAGAAGCCTGAGGGGTTTGAACACAAGTATGGATTCCAACTCGTGTCACCTGTTCCAAGGGTTATATATGACATAGGGTCAGGGGGCTCTATACGCGAGCGGATTGGTCGTGGTGTGAACCTCGTCGTTGAACCGATAGATGACGAGGAAGAGAATGAGTCATCATGATAGCTAAAAGTAGGTATGAATGGTCTCTAATCATTTACCCATGGGTATTCTAGACATGCATATGTATGTAGATGAGATATACTGCTTATTGCCAAATATGTACTGTACACTAAATAAAGAAATGATTGCTTACGCCTTGCATCAATCGAATTTGGAAAGCATCATTGTTGATTTACAGCAAGCTTCGTGACAGAATCTAAAAAAAAATCAGCTATACCAAAATCCAATCTAGTCACCTCTCGGTTGTGTATGAGATCGTGGGGCCCCTCCCCTATTCTATCATAAGATTGACCAAAATCTAGGTATGTACTATACTGATAATGGATACTTTAGACGCCGCTTATGTCATGCGGCACTCATGGCCTGAGGTAAGGCATCATCACCCCTTAACATCACCCACCTTGATTATAGAGAAATATCTTCGTAAGTACTTACCTAAAAGTTTTATTATATGTACTTCCTAATCATTATTATGATAGTGCATGCTTTCCTGTTATATTAGGCTTTACGTACATACTAGTAGCTGTGTTCTGCTCAGCCAGCGCTTGTGGCGTCCCGTAGTTAGCCCTGGATCTGCCCTGACCGAGTGCCGCCTCTCGTCACCATTCATTATCGATCTATTGATAGTAATATTGATGGGAGGCCTCACGCCCGCCCTCCGCGCTCCCTTCTGCCATCAGCTGGCATTGTCCTTTCCTTTGTCTTGTCTTCAAACTGCCGGCGACTAGTTTCTTCCTGGCGGTGAAGTCCTAGCATCCCCGTGCTCTTTGAGTTTCCTAATATCTTCACTTTTGGAAAACGATCTGCCCGACGCGGCCCCTGACGATTTTGGATACCCTCGCTTAGCTCGCGCCGCATCAGAGAGGAATGGTGTTCTCTAGATATCTTCGGTTGTCCGACTTTTGTTTCCCTCGATTCAATGGAGCTCGTTGGCGCTGATCCGTGCCGCTGCTGATTGTGGACATGATGGCCTCTCTCGGGAAACCGGCCCTGGATGACTCCCGACGAAGCATGGGATCGCCGAAACTCAAAGGACGAGGTGCGTTGCTACTGTGTCAAACCTCTTTGCCCTGGTTCCGCAGATCGTGATGCGCGATCCTCTCTCGGGATGCTGGGGCACTAGGTAACTGTCAGTTGCTGACGAGGAAGGCGGATAGAGAACGCAAAAGATACGTTGTGTCGCAATGTGACCATCTATGGAAAATGTCGATATGAAGATAAAGGTTCCTATCACCATCCTTTCATCGAGTTACCTGTCACCGCTCTGCAATATTCATCTCTGACCGTGATGTATGTTTTCTGAAGGCTGTGCGTTTAATCACGACCCCACCAAGTTCAGTGCGATGCATCAAACAGACAGGTTTGGATCCCCCGAATCAACTGCTTTGTTCTCGGTGGGCGAAGTTAGCTGGGTTATAGCATCGATTCGGGAGCTTACATATATGGGAAGCAGCAGTAATAGTAGCAGTAAAAAAGGACTAAATGTCGATTCCCCCAGTTTCACACCTTCACTCCTCTCAACCAATGACACATCATCGAAAAAGACGACGACGATTTCTCCTAAAGCGGCCAGCGCGGCGCCCTTCCTCCCCAAAAGTGTGACATCTCGTATGCGTGTCCTCCTCTGGCCATTCCGCCAGGGAGTTGTTTGCTAATAAATTTAAACAGGGTCCAACACCAGCACCCCATCTATCCGGCAAGAGACTGCGACTCCTGACTGGTCCGTTCCAGAAATACAGGATTTTGTGCCTCAGAGTTTCGATACATCCCAAGTGGTAAGGAAAGCACCTGCTATCATAGTAGCTGGAAAGCTCAGTTCCTTCCTGTTGTGCAAACATAGAACTTTTGATATTCACCTGACATGTGAGAGGGGCAAATCAATATAAAAAAGTACAGCTCAAGAGATAATTTAATCATTCTTTTTTTTTTTTCCCCTTTTGTTTTGGTTTGTTTGATATATCTGCCTTTACTCATGTGTGTCACTGTCTTTAAGATGTTGGATGTTAGTGCGGCAACAACAACACTCTGAAGTTTGACATGTTTGTGCACTCTAGTAGCAACACCTGCGGTTTTTGGCAAAGCCATGCCAGTTAATGCTCTCGCTGCTTCCTTTGAGCTTCATGGCCTTCAATCTACCTCGCTCCTATTTTTGTTCTAGCCTAGATATCATCCTTATCATACATTACACACCAGGCGTAAATTTGATTTTTCGACTCCAGCGTCGTCTCGATTTGATCCGTGTGTGATCGCATGCATTGCTGATATGAATCTTTCTCAGGTGTCTCTTCAGGGAACCAGCAATGGTGTTCTTGCCTCTGCAGGTGCTTATGATCCATTTGTAACCACCCCGACCCCTCTTGCTACTCCCGGCAGCGTCACTCATCAGGTTCAAACGAGTCCGTTCTCCCATGATGCTACAGCTTTGGGGGGAACCGCTTTTTTTTCCAGCCAGACAAATTTCCAGCAGCCGGTAGGGGGGCAATATTTCTTTTCAGATTGGGAGTTGCGATGCCTAACACTTTCACAGGTTCAGTACCATCTTTATGCCCCCATTGGTCCACATAGTCAAAACATTATGGGGTATCAGCGAAACGTCCACGATTTATTCTTGCCTAATAATTTCAGGGAAGAGCTGCAAAAGAAAGCAGCGGCCACATTGCAGACTCTTCCAAGTGTGTAGCTCCTGCGCTGCCCCTCCCCTAGGACGAGCGCTTGACTGACAGACAGCCGAGACTCTTCATTACCGGCCCATGTTGATCACTTTCATTCTCTCGTCCCCTTGGACCTTACCCATCAGAAGAATGCGACAATCTTTGGTTATCCAAGTTGGATATACAAAGCACAATCGAGTAAAGATGGCAATTACTATGCGCTCCGCAGGCTTGAGGGTACGTCTGCCTGCCCTGTTCGTTTCGTGGTGATTGATAAGTAGCATTGACTCTTCTACCAGGCTTTCGTCTCACTAATGAGAAGGCGATCCGATCCGTCCAGGCTTGGAAGCGGGTATGCAATGGCAGTGTGGTGACTGTACATGATGCATTCACTACTCGCGTGTTTCAAGACAGCTCGTTGATATTTGTGATGGATTATCATCCATTATCCAAAACACTAGCTGAGCAGCATCTTGCGGTTGGGAATCGATTCCAGACCCGACACATTACCCACGTGCCAGAACAAGTCTTATGGAGCTACGTCACACAAATTGCCTCTGCCTTGAAGGCGATTCATAGCAATGGTCTCGCAGCCCGTATCATTGAGCCTACTAAGATCCTGCTGACTGCCAGAAACCGCATTCGTCTAAATTCTTGCGCCATTATGGACGTGGTGCAGCATGATACGCAACGTTCAATCACAGACCTTCAACATCAGGATCTAGTTAACTTCGGGCAATTGATCCTCACCCTGGGTGCCAACTCACCGAATATAATGCACAATCACGGGAAGGCAATGGACCACTTCGCTCGCGCCTACAGTCCTCAACTGAAGAACTCGGCCCTCTGGTTGCTCAATGGTCTACAGAAAGATCAGGAGAGAAACATCGATATTTTCATCAATGGCATATCCTCGCAGTTGATATCCAGCTTTGACTCAGCCCTCCATCTGGATGACCAGCTTACCTCTGATCTCAACCGCGAGTTGGAAAATGGACGTCTTGTGCGGCTCCTGACAAAGCTAAACTTTGTGAATGAGCGACCGGAGTATGAACATGATAGGCAATGGTCCGAGAACGGCGAGCGATATTTCCTCAAACTCTTCCGAGACTACGTCTTCCATCAGATGGATGCGCAGAACAACCCAGTTGTAGATTTAGGCCATGTGTTAACGTGTCTGAACAAGTTAGACGCGGGGATCGACGAGAAGATTACTCTAATAAGCCGGGATGAGCAGAGCTGCTTTATTGTGAACTATAAGGAGCTTAAGAAAGCCTTAGAGTCGTCATTTCAGGCGCTCATGAAGCCGACAAGGCGACTTCATTGAGCCCGCTTCTTGTTTTCTAGAAGGGCTGCTGATTAATATCCGTAACAGGGCGAGGGTTGGAATGACCCATTTCTATATCATGAAAGAAGATCGATAGGTGGTTTTTAAAGGGAGAATGGCGGTAAGATGACGCGGGCGATGAAAAATATGCACCTGATGGACTTTATCTCCGTGAGAAACTCATTTCGCACTTTCCCCTATATCTTCTGAAAGGTGGCGGGTCACGGGCCAGGACTTTTGAGACTCATCTGCTACTTGCTTGTTTGGGGAGACCCGGTGTTGAGCCGGTATCTCCCAGGAGATAAATGCAGATGAAGGGTTTGAGTCTTACCAGACCCGTCGTCTTGCTTGTTTGTGGAACCTGTGGTGGCATTGGTGTGTAGGATGAAGCCAGGTTCCTTGGACTAGAACGGAAGAGAATGGAGATAAGTTAGGTACGTATACAGAAACAACGTACAGCACCAAAAACAATATGAAATGCTTTTATGATCAAAATTCCACAACCTTATTCAATATTGGCTATCCGTAGGATGTGCCATGCCTACATTGATAGGCTTAAGTGGGTTTTTTTAAATTATTATCCGATCCTACCTTCAAAGGCCATGCAATGTTTCTTAATAAATGCAGACTGAGCTATTCAAGGACGCTTATATCTGAGTAGAGAGTAGACCCAGTCGCTCATCAGTAAAGTTTTCTGGATGGTATACTCATTCATTCTCAAACAGAAATTGATGGTTTTCTTTGATTATACCTACAGAATAGCCCTTCAATGCTTTCCTAAAGCTGTTACTGCTGTTGCTTAAAAAACTAGCTTCTGATATTAACCATGGGATTCATGAGATTTATCGTGATGGTATTACATGACAACTATAATAGCGCGGGATCGGCCACAACATAGGGATATAGCGTGAGATCTTGAATGATAGCCCCGACAGGAACTATAAGACTGCGTAACTGAAGATACCGTCATCTGACTCCCAAGTCGATGGACTTATTCTCTTGAAGGGCTGGTGACTCTTGAGTGATGGCACGATGGGTGAAACTTGTCTCATCCTCTTTCACTTCAGACCTGGGATGGGATTCGGAGACTGGATGTGGCAATCTGTGCCTGTCGCCCGATAGGATATGCAGTTCTTTTTTTGCGTCGTCTTCGTGTATCTCTTTCTTTTCGTTTTCATGTTGCAGCGCAGGGCCATTGGCATCATTAACCGGTGGCTGAAGCAGAGATTCTGGCCCAAGGGCGGTTGGCTGTGACTGCGGTCTTTTCAGGTTGAAGGTGGCTAAATAGAATTGTCGCAAGCTAGGTATACTTGCGCATATGATGATTGTGTACATCTAAAGCAGATAGTCATTAGCGGGTTTAAGACCAAATAAACCACGGTGAGTGAAGATTACATGATTGCGTATTACATACCTCTGCCCTTTATTTCGGGTTTGTAGGTCAAATCGTGTCAGGCTCATCCGGGGGCAAAAGAGAGCGGGAAAGGATTACACACTTACATCCACCATATAGCAATTTCTGCCCATTTCCCTAAGCAAAGTGTATGAGTATTACGATCCCCTGACACAAAGAGTGTGCACGAACATGTAAGATCACCGGAATCGTGGAGATTCCGTAGCAGGTAAGTCTTGACCATAGCAGCAGCCGAGGAACTTTGGTAACCTCTTATCAGCTTTGGAACAGGAAACTGGACACATATACGTGCTGGCAACACTTACAAGACGCCCGCACCCATAGAGCCTATCAGTCCAAGCTTTACTCTCAACGTAAGTTGCATTTTGATCACTAGGGAAACGGGATATAGCGCCAGTGTAAGGTCTGTCAGTAGATTGACTCCTAGCTTGAAATGAGTTCGGTGAATTTCAAATAACAGGAAATTCCACTATCATGCCGTACACTCACCACTTACAGCCATACCGACTTTTTCCTGGGCCTGTGGGGTTAGATAATTCCCCTGTGCACCCGATCGCAGGGTCTCCTCTGGTGTGGAGGCAAAATCTAGACACACCAAGAATCCCAGAATGTACATAACGATAGTCAGAATTATCAGTGTTTGGAGACATGATATTTCAAAGGAAGAAACAGCCGGATATAGCGTGCGAATCAGGAAGATAATAATAGAGATTTTGCCCGCCGCAGAACTGATCTGGAAAGGCATTGCTGCTATAGACTGGTATCGATAGGCTGTGATCCAGTCGTTGGGGTCGTCAATCTGCCACATATGTTTACCCATCCCATGTCTGACAGCCATGTACTCTAGGCCTGAGCTGGCGATGGCGCAAATCTATGACTTCTTATGAGAAAAATGAGGCGCATTGGGGATTGACGAACACCTAGACACCTACCAAAGCGAGTGCTATGAAGAAGTCGTCCCATCCAGGCTTATGGATGACCTCGAAACGAGTATAAAACCGAAAAACGACGAGCACCAAAGCGATCAGCCCAAGTATCAATGACACTGTACAGACTCCCACCCCGCGATCCTCCATTTCACCTCTTTCCACTCCCCCTCCCCTTTTTCAATATCTGCCTGCTATGCACGTATACTCTTAATGCTTTGACTGCGACATACTCGTGTTGCACCACCACCTCCGGTAAGAAATTGAAGATCTTCGAGTCTGACGGAATCCAAATCGAAAGAATGGTGATAATAAAAAAGCAGCAGTCAGCTTAAAGATGTAGGAGCCTGTTTGAGACATGACAAGTTCATATGCCGACGGCATCGATATCACTGATCTGGCGGTGGACATTTGACATGACATCTCATTTGTCAACCCCACCTGCGCATCTATATATGACCCCAGTATGGGGTCAATTAACTACCCAACTTTTCTTTAATATCCATAAAGTTTGTAGGGCAGCCAATCTAGGAAAATTTCCCTTCGTATAGAGTAGACCCTGCAGCATTAGTGCGGTGTCAAGGCGATGTATGTAGTTATGTACATTGTCTAATATTGGCCTATTAATAATTATGATAGTCATGAAGATCAATCTAGTTCAACATGAAGATTGATCTTTTAGAATGCAGCTTATCAAGCCTTTGGATCTGGGCAATCTATATGTCTTACCCCACATAAAAGGAACTAAAATATTTCAAATAATACACATCTCAATTACCGGATGAATTAATCCAGCAAATCGTGATTCATTTTATTAATAAAACCAATATGTCGTTCGCGCCGATCGGGGAGAAGACGGCTCGGTGAGGTCGGTGCGTCAAGGGACTAACTTTAACTGGTTCTCGGGTTCTCCCCGATCTTCTGGCTAGCCTAGTCTAGTTTACACCGCGACCCACCCGTGCTTAATAAGTAACAAGT
Source organism: Elaphomyces granulatus (assembly GCA_002240705.1). Lineage (NCBI taxonomy): Eukaryota > Fungi > Ascomycota > Eurotiomycetes > Eurotiales > Elaphomycetaceae > Elaphomyces > Elaphomyces granulatus. The sequence goes on from NPHW01003379.1 coordinate 10,098, forward strand.
TGACGACGCACGGGTTACCCAGATTTGCGGCAGAAAATTTGTCTTGGCATTGGCTATCATAGAGTCTGAGGAAACTGAGGTAATCCCGTTGCGCCGTCAAGCTTGCTTACTTAAGCACGGGTGGGTCGCGGTGTAAACTAGACTACTGGCTAGCCATCTTCGGCTAGCTGCAAAATTGTCTCGTTCGGTTTGGCACTAAAATTTAGCACCGGTTATAAATCGGTGATACTAGCCCCGAATTCTCGCCTAATTTCCCAGATCTTTAACTATGTAGGGCATTGACCTAGTTAATCAGATTAGTAAGATACTTTTGTCAGAAGCGAGCACACAATTTTCTTCCCAACTTCGTGATAATCTTCAGCAGGACGGATTTTTGCGACCACCACAATGGGAAGACTTCACAGCAAAGGAAAGGGCATATCTGCCTCTGCCATCCCTTACTCTCGCACGCCGCCATCATGGTTGAAGGCGACCCCTGACCAAGTTATTGATCAGGTCAGCATTCCCACCGCCAGCCGAAGCTTTATTAGAAGAAGAGATGTCTCTAACATCTTACTAGATTTGTCGACTTGCAAAGAAAGGCGCGACTCCCTCACAGATTGGAGTGGTTCTGCGTGACTCGCATGGCATTGCTCAAGTGAAAGGTAACTCGCAGTATGACACCTGAGATTGTGGCGTACACTAACACTCGATGCAGTCGTCACGGGCAACAAGATCCTTCGGATCTTGAAGTCAAATGGTATGGTTACCTGCAAAATCTGAAAAAGCGCATGTCAACGGCAGCGCTCCTGTCGCGCTATATAAATGATGCCTCTGCTTGGTCTATGACTGACGGAGTGACTCCACTACAGGTCTTGCACCAGAGATTCCTGAAGACCTCTATATGTTGATCAAAAAGGCTGTGGCTGTTCGGAAGCACCTGAACGGTAACCGCAAGGACAAAGATTCCAAGTTGTACGTGCATAAACCGATTTCGTTTTAAGATGATTCGCAGCTAATTTCCTTTAGTCGCCTTATCCTTATAGAGAGTCGAATTCACCGTCTCTCTCGTTACTATAAGACTGTCGGCACCCTTCCTCCTACCTGGCGTTACGAGAGTGCCACTGCTAGTACTCTAGTTGCATAAACTACACGTCGAGAGTACCGGATAACTGTGCTTGATTGCCCATACCGATTCAGCCATACCGTTCTGGACCCCGGGACGAGCAATGAGTGGTGGACTCCCGGCCTGTCGCCGGAGTGATATGATACTGTGGAACTTAATATTATTATTTAGCTACGTATCATACCATGATAGTATAGTAGCTGTTCGCTCAGCTATCAAGGATGGGGTGTTCGCCTAGTTTAGCTAGCAACAGTTCAGTGCTGAGCTGCATACATGAGCCTTATTATATTATTCGTTTCATATTCTGTGTAAAACAATACCTAAACTGCACTCAATTTGTGCCTTTGGATACGCATGTTTTGTTCTATCATAAAAAGAATATTGTAGATATGTTTAGCGTATCCAAGGCGTAGTACATTTATAAATTATTAGCATACCTATGTAGGTAGATAGCTATATCCATTGACCGTGCTTTATTTAGCCTTTGCTGACATATGTAATAAAAAAGCTTGCGAACTTTTGAGATGTAAACATGATATTTATTAGCAGATTTAACCTTTACACCACCTGGTTTCTAATTTTACATAACCTACTATATTTTGTCTGCAGACCAGTCTAATGGAATTGAGCTGGCCGCCTCTAGTCTTAAAATAATCCTTCATACCATACAGAATTACAGTCGCCGAAAAGAACAATGATCAGAATTACATATCACAGATCACCAAGTGGACCCAAAACGGTAATTACCGACTTGCATGATCCGAAATATAAAATTAGTTCAGACCCCCAAATTCTATCTATGAACCCTGCTATTCACGCCATGTAAGAAATATCATATCATAGTACAACATAGTTTGCATGAGACAAGCAGGGGCAAGAAGAGCCAATCATTAATAATAGTCGCTGGCTCGTGCGCCCAAATACAATACTAATTAATAAAGTTATTTACATCAATATAATAATGGTAGGTGCTCATGAATCTTAGGTAAGTTGAAGCTTAAATGCTGGACAGTACCAGATTTAGAGCCTCCAACTGTTTTGGAGTTCAAATCCGAAGATGACAACGACTATTATAGCTCGATCCAGGCCAGGAGAGGACAACTCGATCCTGTGTCAGTATGGGAGAGAATGCCTCGATCCCTAACAGTATGGCTCAGGTGCTTTGAAGCCTGATTCTTGGTCTGTGAGAAAAATAAACGGGATTAGAGTAGAAAGCCTGCACTAGTTGCGTTAGTATAGGATTATGAGTAAGAATTTATGGCTGGTATGTATATAGCAGCGTCAGCAGAAGGTGCAGTAATGCAGTGAAAAGTCCGTGGAGGGATTGAGCAGGATGGAAGTCGTGGACGGTGGGAGAGCTGGGAGAGAACGCGTCGCGCATGCCTGAGGTTACGGGCAACATTGTCAAAGGAATTGTCGCTATTGCCACTACGCTGCGGCTGATAGTACCTACGTAGGTATTTAATATTACTGGGTGCGCATACTATACGTCTTTGGGAATCTCCTTCGATGGCTCGAGACCCGCGATGGCATCGAGGATTCGAGTAAGAAGACTGTCGTCGTGGATGAGGTGGGTGTGATGATTCTTCCATGATAAACGCGATGGACAACAACCCCCAAATTGATAAAGAATGAAAGATGAATTATTCTTCCTTAACAGCAAAGTCTTCACATTACTGGTTGCCAGTGTTGTCAATGATCCCATAATTAATCCAATACTGAAGGTGTATTGATTATGAGGGCCTGTGCTTGAGTATTCCAATNNGGATCGCGATACTCGCTTATGTTAACCTGTCATAGGTAAGAAGCCATCGCCAGCTTCCAAGTTCTCAGTAACAAGACCAAGAAAGATCAGGATGCGGCGCTGAACCGCTACGTGCTGTGAGAGGGGGCCTTTTTGCCCTGCCAACAGTGAGCTTTGGCGCTGACGCAGAGCCCCAGATGGAGTCTTGATGGAATGAGGGAGGATTTTGCGCGGAGAGGCCTACCAGCTCCCAACGAAGCCATGGTCAGGGAATCCTGCCTGAGGAAAGGGGTCGAGGCTCCTGATCTGGCCGCCATGAAAGATTTCGCCCGATTCTCCGCCGCCGCAAGTAAGGGCAAGATTGTCGAGTTACCTACCGCCGACTCCGTCAACGCCTTTTTAGAATGGTTCTTTGCCGGATTCACCCGTGTCACAGGAACTCAGACAAACGCCGAGGACAGAAGCGAAGTATATAATGTGAGTTATCAACGATATATATGAGAGTTAACTAGTCTGACCTTCTTCAGTTTGTGCGGCCGTTTGTTCTGCCATGTTGTTTTATAGGTATCGCTCGAAGGCGTTCGTACTCGATGGCGGATGTCGCTCAAGGCGATGGAAAACTTATTGTTTGCTCGATGGCAAATCTATAAAGAATAGCTCGATGAAGTTCGTACTCGAGGGGGGGGTATCGCTCAAGGCGATGGAAAACTATTGTTTGCTCGATGGCAAATAATAAATATCGCTTGATGGCGTTCGTACTCGACGGAGTATCGCTTTGAGGCGATAGAAAAACTATTTTGCTCGATGGCAAAAAGGAGAAGAGACTCCTAAAACAGACATGCTACCATGATGATAAGGGAGCACTGAGAATGCAACGTCTCTAGAATCTGGCTGCAGAGCTAGCTACCTAGCTAGGGAATGAGGCTATCTACGGACGGTCGGCATGCGGCGGCATACTGCAGCTCTAACATGATATCTTTTATTTCCGTTGTTTAGTCAATGCTTAAGTGACCTGCACTGTCAAGGGGCTGCAAAGGCCAGGGTAAAGGGCTTGAAATGAATGAAACGCCAGTGTGTGACAGACCAGTAGTGGCAGTAGAATGCTCTACGAGTTGTCTTGAAAGTAAGTCACGTAGCCTGAGGGTCAAAATCGTAACACCGTGTACAGCATGATTCTTGATCTCACCGTTTTGTAGACAGTAGTTAGATGATCCGCCGTGGATCCTGCGGGGATCATTCCAGAAAACAGAGAATAATCGACACGTCTTCGGCGGTGACAGCCTTATGGCAAGGAATGGAAACCGAGTTTTTAGTCAGACGATCGATGTGATATGCTGCATCGTTGCCAGTTGAGCTCGGGGAATGAGTAGTACTTGCGGTTGTCATGGGTGTATGATATCGCCTTAGTGAAGCCCAAGGCGCAGTTGTAGCTACTAGCAAGACCTTCCTCCTGGCTTCACGGATTAGCAATCTGGTACTATTCTAGTGCACCAGTGCCCTCTTGTAGGGTCAGATTGGCTGGTTCTTCGAAGTTGCATTTCGCTTTCTTTTCTCGGCCGCGCTAGTTTGTCAAGCGTTCAGTCCACAAACTGCCATGCTGCAACACTCTTCTGGAGTCTCTTCGTGACCTTCTGCTTTCCATCTTTTCCGCATTCCAGCAGCCATAGTCATTTATTATTCCACTACCGTATTTGATGATTCCAAACCCTTGCAGGTTTCATCCATCACTGTGTTCTACTGAATTCTGATGTACGCATCCCTCCGCTGAGCCTTGCCCCGCTCGTCCTCGCCTACCAGGCCGTCTCAGGAAGTCGAAAAATGGTGACATACTGGCGCATCTGCAGTCGACGTCGTCGCTGAGTTGAGGCGCCATGGAATAACTAGGATCAGACGCGTTGATGCGTTTGTTAATCTGCAAGATCCAAGTCAATGATCAACACCCTCCTAAGCGCGACGCCCCAGGACTGACCACGAACATTCTGGAGAAAATATTGCGGCATTCGTATGTAAAGTGGTGAAGGAATATAGAATAAGGAAGAGAGTACATAGGATTCTTTATTTAATAATGATGATACTTGTATATTTGTGAAGTTACCACCAGACTGAAAGTACCGACTCTCCCAGCCAATAAACTAGCACTGGTCCCCACCCAACCAGGTATAAACATGCTCCTACTTGTCTTGGAACTCTCTCCTGTTTTCTTCTCTTTGCAACATCCTTGCTTCTGTTTTCTCTTTTGCTTGTACAACATTCCTGCTTGTGAGGGCGTCTATTTTCTCTTCTCTTTGTTAGGGACTCGTTTAAAACCAGAAATACAGTAAAGCTCGAGCCGGTTATACTCATCAATGCCTGGGCCCGAATTTCCGCCCACGCCCCCCTTAACGCCAGATACACAGGTGGCCGTTCTCGCGGTGGCCGTCCTCGCACGACCTGATGACAAGAACAAGAATAGCGCCAGAATCCTATTAGAGCAGGCCGCCCGATCAGATCATTTCCGTGAAGCCAACTATAATGGCTCGACTTTCATTGGAAATAATCAGGGATTGTCCATTGCGAGAGACCAGTCAACCCCTCCAATCCGAAGTTCTGTCTATAAAAAGGGAGCTACGCGATTTTAAAGACCAAAGTGAGAAAAACCTTGGACGACAAGTACTACTCAACGAACTGGTGGTGGAGGCTCAGAGCGCTCTGGGACCCTGCGGAGTATCGCAAGTAGGCCATAGTTTCTGACCGCAGGAAAATACCGGTGTTGCACTAACAGGGATGTTTCTTAGATTTCGGGAAGAGCAGCTGAAAACCATGCATGAACTTGTCGCCCGCTGCAACGATCGTCCTAATTGACTGCGAACGAAGGATTCAGTGGATCACACCTACGGTACCAGTGTATGTTGGCAAGCCACCTAATCACACAGCGAGAAATTTTCTATCCCAAGGAATATAACTAATCCAGGTATTCATTCCAGCATACCACCATCGGAACCGCAAGGACTGCAGCTCATAACATATTACCAAATCGAGATATTGAAACTGACGTTGGTTGAATTGAGCCCTTTGAACGATAGAGACAAAACATTGCCGCAATTTTAAAGGCTTATCGTGAAGGATCTCTCGTCCCTCAACCTGGGATTTCGACATATTGGTACAAAGGGGTACAGAAAGAGAATCCCGGGCCACCGGGTGATTTTAGACCATAACCTGGACCTTGACAGATATTTTACGAAAGCTTCGGTTGCTTGTCAGAATTCCTAGGTTCGCAATTATCCAAGAGATATCAGTCCTCGATGACACAGGTTCTTCTTATATTGATTTGTTCATTGATGACTGCCTTCGCCTTGGGCTTGATCGATTCAACATACCCCAACCACTTGATTGCGGTTCCGAATGGCTAATGACGGCGAATGGTCCAATTAAAGTGAGAAAAGTTCTCGTAGAACTTCAAATTATTGCTGCAGAGAGACGATCACGGTAGGCAATGAGTGGGTAGTTTCCTATAACCCCTATTTATCTAAAAGGTACAAGGCCCATATTAATGTGGAAATCTGTGGTACCATGCCATCAGGTATATCCACAAATATATCTACAAGGGCTCCGACCGCGCCACCATGTAATTGAACGAAACGGACGAAATCACACGGTACGTCAATTGCCGTTATCTGGGATCTTCGGAAGGTATGTGGAGAGCCTTTCATACACCTTACTATAGGTTTCTGCCTGCTTGCTTCTCCTTTCAAACCTACTTCCTTTCCACGCTTCTCTCTCTTGCGACGCTATGGCTTCAAAGTCGACACACCATTGCTCTTTCTCGGCTATTGTAGAACTTA
>NPHW01003383.1:0-15243 GCA_002240705.1 Elaphomyces granulatus
GGAGTTGGTTTCTTGGGTTCGGATTGCTGAGTGAGGACTGGTCACTATGACGCGGTCCTACGTTATATATCTCGCTCCGTCCCTCCTTTCTTCCTTTTTTTCTTTCCTTCCTCGGCTTTGTATCTTAGTTCAGGACCGCCCCTATGATAGCCAATACCAATATGCTTCAGGGTTCAGCTTGTGAGCTGTATACCTACTCTATAGGAGCAGTTGGTAGGCTCGACCCAGCTGCCCGTTACTCTAGTGTTTAGGGCTTGGGCCCATCACAATTTTACTGCATTTCATTCTCTTTTCTATCCATAACCTCAAGTGATAGTAGTTGGTATAAACAGTGTCGCGCCGCTGCACACCATCACCTCTTCACTACAATATTCACGGCAACACTTCATCTCCCAACGTTCTATTACTCATTACATTTATAAACGTTGAACAAGAGTACTACCGGAAACAAAAAAGCGAAGCATCTCGCGATCTTGAAGAGTCAAATCCACCAAACCGGCCTCGGAAGTTGCGACGCCTCCTGCCTCGACCGATTCCTGGACAAGATAATGCAGCGTCGAATAATATGGGAAACGGTTAGTATCACGATGCTCTTACTACAGTCCTGCTCTCTCTACTGTGGCTATATTACTCTTCACTCTATTCTATATAGTTCTGCTGACTATACTGTGGCCACATCAGTACAACCGGCGATCCAGCCTACGCCTATCCTGCCTCAACCGACTCCCGCCCATTGAATTGTTTTACCATAATTTCGATTTTGGATATTGTCTAAGGTCGTGGTTCGCGTTCTTTATAGGAGAGTGTGAACTTTCTGGGGATACTTTGTCCGTTATCACCTATGAGGAAGATAAGGTCTGTTCTCTACTACATCTTCATGGACATGAACATTTCAAAGCTGATACGATTGAAGTTTGTCGAATTTCGAAACAGCCGTCACTGTTTCATATTGAGATTCAGAGAGAAATTTTGGGCCAGTCATCGAATAAATTGGGACACAAGCGAGTATTGCTTTTATCATAATGTCACGACTGCGAATACATCTCTTGGGATACTGCGGTTTGTGTTCACCCCGGGACAGACAAAGATGTAAATGGACAGTGGATTTACCGCCTCTCAAGAGGGAGGGTGCCGATCTTGACAAGGGATGGAATGCGGAGCATGAGGAGAATTTTCGTTACTACTTCAGAGGCCTACCACGCTGTTCCCATATGCTTGAGGTCCCTAGACGCCTCAAGCCCACCGGCCCAAAAACCTGTTGCCCCAGGGCCCCTTTGTATAATTATAATTTATTTATTTTTTTTTTCCGTCTCTCTCTCCGTGTACAAATTAGACCGCTCCTTTTGTATCTTAGTCAAGTTCCCTTAGTTAGATTCCCTTCTTCCTGCAGTGCCGCAGGGAACTTCCGGCAATCGGCCACTCAGCTGACAGATCCGTGTATGAATAAAACAAACAAACAAACAAACTTCAGAGGCCTTTTGGATACGATCCATAAAAACCTTGGCACTAGTGAGTCGTGACGATGAAGAAATAGTTACTATTAGCGACTTCAAAATAAATTAATATACGGACATCATTACCGACGCCGATAATTGATAGGTGTTCTTGAGGATGACATTTTGCAATCGAATATCTTATTCAAACACAAAGTAGGATTGTCTTCAATAAAGAAAATAATATCGATAAAGTCTGCAAATTTTTAACGAAGGACTCCCTCCTATGATGCAACATATCTTACAACCTGTTCATACTACTTGGCATATGAAAATTTCATGGAAACGATTAGATAGTTGGAGCTCTGATTCAAAGGGTTCTTCATCATACTCAATGGGAGCCACTTCTTCGAACTTATGAAAGAAACTGCGCAGCTGGCTGTACTAGCGTTCGCCATGATGCCATTGCCGAGTCATCCACTGGGTGAAGTGAATTTTCTGTTTTTGTTTCTTTCCTTTGGCGATAGAGTACGTCCACATAACTGCCTGGTTCTAACTTAAATTGAATAGATTGTATCCAATGTCCGAACCCGCATGTGGGAGAACTTGCGCAGAGCTCCTTTCTTGAAGGGAATAATAATGCGTTCCAACTTCCAGGGCACTGCGTGAAGTGTAAAATCTCTCCCTCCACCCTCATGGCGGCGTTACGTACGCTAAGATCGCTAAGATCGCACCGTCGCGCCACCACTACTAACCTCTTCACCGCACAGGCTATACTTACAGCCTATAGTAGTGTATACGTTATACCCTTTCAAACATTCGCGTTGGCACTAAAACGTTGCTACGTTTTCTGGGATCCGTTTGCTGTGTGGTTTCTGTTACCGCTCACATTTCTGGCTCGGGCAGTGAAAAGTCCTATCATAGTGTCATTCCTAATGTGCACCCGACCTCATCCACAAAACACGGGTGGATGGGTCAGGGCAGTAACACCACGTGCAACACACCCCCTCAGACAGGATCCTGATAATATCCTCTTTCTTCCATCCAAAAACCTCTGCCTTCTCATCCATGTCTGCGTGGTGTTGTCAATTCTGAGTTTTGTATGACTTAAAATCCGGCGATCTCCTCATTTAGTTGAACTCAATTGCTCTCCGACCTGAAAAGTTTTTCTTCCTCTTCCTCGGGCTCCATCACTCCAACGGTACGTTCTTAATCCTGCTTTTCACTTTTAATTGTGAGATGCTAACATGCTGTCGGGCTACGAGTAGTTTCTCACGCTCTCCACCCAGTTCTGTCCTCCTGCTCTTCGCGATCATCACTACAACATGCTAGCATGCTGTCAGCCTTTTCTCACTCTCTCGAGTCTCAACTCCATCGCCTTGAAAATCTCTTCCTGAACCCAGGCGACGATCTCTTTCGCAGGCACATACTGAGGAGATAGGTGGTAGTGACTTCTTACACCAATCCTATGCTCCCTTCCAGCACCATGCCGAGGACGCAGGCCGTGGTGCACATCCGCCCCCAAGCATCATATGCCTTCTGTGCGATGCACTTACGTGTATGTACTATGCTCTCATATTCGGGCTCTCGGCTCTGAGAATCTTGGTCCGAAGCCAGAATCAAAAAATGTCTGGTTTTTGGAGTTTGTACAATACGTATATAAAATACCTAATACTTCCACTGATATATAAATCCTGGGTATTGCCATCCTTATCCGAATTTGATCCATTACTGCACAGCCAGTATCTGAATTGTGTTGGCAAGCAGTAATTCGCCTATTTTGTTCTATCCTAGAGAGGGCAGAGGCCGATTAACCAATCCCCCTACCAAATGTCGACTCTCTTGTGCATATACGCCATTCTGCGTTAACTGAATAATTGATTATTAGCAAAGGTCATCGGCACGCTGATCCTGACGTCCTGATGGAGATTGCTTCTCGAAAGGTATGATGACGATCCGGCCCCTGGCGGGATGGTTCTTACGATCTCCATTGCTGCTGTGAGTTGGATGTTTGCGCTCGAAAACGGGCTCCCCCGGCAGTCGACAGGAACCCAAGGTTTCAATCTCGGCGGGTAGCTCGATTCGGATCATAAGGCCTCGAGGCCTGAAGAAGGACTCATTCCACGATTCAATCTTTTGCGGCAATCCTGATTGGCTGCCAGGGGCCACGGCTGCAACCAAATTCTGCTCCTCCTGATGCTGTCGCGATTTCGTCGCTACGACCATTGCTGGGATTGCGCCTAAAACTCCTATCATCATCCCAGTGAGGGCGAATGTCCCAACCCCCTTTCCAATTACAATCGTCCATTGTCGAGTCGAGAGTTTCGCTTCTTGTGTCACTTCCTGGGTAAAACGAGCCCAGTCCTGCTTGCATACGTCATATGCTGCCAGTATGGCTGGGTATTTAAACCCAGAGCTTATGTTGCGCGACTTTGATGGGACATGGAGACCTGGAGAAAGAAGAGCTTTCTTTGCCATGCACGAGGGCCCCGACCTAGTCGAGAGGATCAACGGCGCTCTTTCGGAAAGGGGGGAGTAAGAATTGTCCGCTAGCGATTCGGCATCCCAATGGTCTTCTCTTCCGGCATCCTTACCCTCGCCCATGCTCTCTGCCAGCTGAAGCGGTTCTAGAGAGTAGGCAGGAGGCGGGTCAGTATAAGGAGACCGGTTTTCTGTGCTTTGCGACAAGGGAGGTTTTCCATCGTCGGTGTGTGACATTATTGAATTCAACTCTCTGATCGTGCTTAGAAGAAAGGACGATGACCGCTATACGAGAGGAAATAGTATAATAACAACTTGATCGAATTCCACCAGCAACTGCGACTCTCAAATGATACCTAGCTAACCGTTGTGGTGATGTGATGTCAGGCTTAATACCATACAGTCGAAAGAAGACCTGAATGAGAGAAAAAGATCGAGGAAACAGAAGAGGAGAAAGAAGGGAAAAGCAAGGATAAGAAAGGACTTACTCATTATATATAGGGGACAAGATTTGCTGCGCTGCCACGTCATCCAATTAGCAATCACCGTATAGTTATAGTGTACATGTAAAACCCCCCCGAACTGGAGATTGGCAATCCTTTTATTATCACGGTGAAAGCATTCACGGGTCCAAAACAGAAGACACTGAGGTATAGATAATAGGCAGCAGTCTGCAACTGCAGGGGTTCATGCATATACTAAATAACTAGGTGGCTACGGAGAAAAGATCACTAACCTCGTGCTAGCTTACTAGTATGTACATATGATACTACTATACTCGCCATACTCTTTTTTTTTTCTCTACTGTCCATTGGTAAATTCTAAATAATTAAATATGAACGTGGGTACGTCATAACTTAATAATATTATTTTGTCGAGTGTCTAGAAACAAGGTCAATCAACATGAACAAATTCCAAAAGAGGGTGATGATCTCAACACTTTTAATGGAACAAGAGCATTTTCCGAATAGTGCAGGTGACGAGGTATATACTGATAGTCCCGGAAAATCACCTACCCAATTTAGGAAGTGCTACTGCCATGGATTTATGTAATCTCTGGGGAGAAATGCTATTATTATGTAAAAGTCGTATGTACTACTACATACACATGTTAACAAGCACTACCTACATTATTATATAGTCCGGATAGACAGCTCGAGGATCACTTCTTATAAACATCCATGGAACTCTATGTAGTATACACCTTATCAGGTCTCTGGACTCTGGGAGTTTCGGCTCTAGTTGTAGTAGTAGATTGGAGTTTCGGGGGATTTTTAAAACAGGGGTAAAATCCCGAGGTGCTATTTTTTTGTTTATATTGTAGAGTAACTACTAATTGTCGCTGGGAGGTCAATCCACCCTTGAATAATCGGGATCTTTTTTGTGGGACTGACAGACCGCCTTTTGGTCGCACGGTACTTCGTAGATATAAGAAAAATATACCTCGTTGTCGCTATTCCTGCCGGTCTACTATGTAGCTTATTGTCACTATCTACTGGAGTTCGCTGCCGGCCATCTCGAAGACATTGACAGTGGCTATATATTAATATTATAACGAGCTAATGCAATCTTCACCATGAGCGCGGCACAGTTGGTTGGCTACCAGGGTATGGCAATGCGAAATGCACATTTGACATATAAACAGGCCGAAAGAGTATTAAGTTATGGGGCCAGAATCTCAAACTTGATCGTAAAGCTTACTATAATCTGGCAAGGTCTAAAGCTATGACCTATGACGGTGATAGATTAACTACTGTGATGGTCTGGCGAGGCTATCGGCCGCCGGGCCAGGTCCTTCAGGCCATTTTCTTCACGCTCCCTGACGTGGTAAAGCTTGCTCAACGATTCTGTCCAGATTAGATGATGCAAGCTGATGGGACTTTCAACACAAATTAATGTTATTAAAATGCCGCTGATTGACATGATTGGGGTGACGAATACTGGCGAAACTTTCCCTTTTGCTTTCTGTTTTGTCACGTCTGAGCGTGGCGATTCACTCTCCAGTGCTTAGCAGAGTGCATCTTTCCAGATCTTCCTCTTCCCCGTGTAGTCATCGCTGATCAGGGGCTTGCAGTTCTGTGAATGGCATGCTGCTCAAAATATCAAGAAAAGGCTGACCGAAAAATAATATATTCGATTAAACTGCTTCTCGACGCAGAGAGATGAAAGCGTCCATCCGGTAGTCAAAACTGTGTTAAACTCTCGGATCCGGCTTGACGAGGCTGTTCAACGTCTCAAAGGCGAAATGACACGGGTCATTAATCGCCCAATAGAATCGGAAACCTGGGACGAAATGAATTTTCCTCGCTAAGGAAGAGCGTTGCAAGCTGGGCATTACTAAAGAAGGTCAGCGCGGAATGGAATGACCTGGTCAGCATTACGTCTGGTGGCGAAGATCTACCTAGGACAGTGTTTTGAGAGGTTGGGTCTGCCTTGTAAACAAACTTCAGATCTGGAGCGCTTCTTTCACGAAGAAAAAACCATATCCCACTCACTTTCATCCATCCTCGGTGGTGGTTCGACAGGCCGGGCCAGTGCCTTCGACAGAACCAGTCACATGGCAGTCTCGGTCAGGAAGACAGGTAAAGAAGAGAGATTACAGGTTTCTCAATAGTGAAGGAATTTAGGGATTGTGTATTTACTACCTTCTATACAGATATTTCTGTCTATATTTATGTACCTATCTACTAGTACTAACTACATACTTGTCGTTGGTTAATTTTTATAACAGTGAGTAGTATCCTATAGCTGCCAGATTAAAGATTTAAGTCTCAGACAGAAAATGGCATTCTACATAATGGAAGGTAAAAAAGGTCGACAGCGAGATGCGACGGCGACATTCAAGAGGTGAATTTGCAACTACATCCAGGTTACGGACGAATTGAATCATGTAATTCTCCGTATAGGTATGCCATCTCTCACCAATAAAAAGTCACTCGCGAAAGTGACCGCCAAGAAGATGTAGCCCGACTCAAATACCTATACCCCCACGCTAAATTTTACCCTAGTGCGCGTGCACTGAATTTCCTAACCACCAGTTGACCGCTTCGGCCTGGAAAATCTTGCGTTCCGCCCGTTTGTTTGTTCTTCGTCATGACTTCCACTGCTTCGCCGCATGTCACTGCCAACGGTACCCTCCATTCCTATCGTTAACTTCTCCGTGATCCCAAATTCCCCATGATATTCTACATATCATAGGTTTTCAGTCACTATCTTGCAGGGACACTATTCTAACATGATAATGTAACAGGTCTACCCAAGGCTCAATCCGCCTGAGCGTTTCTTTCCTCTTCTCCCACTACGGTAGCCTCCTCCCCCATCGAGATTTCTCCCTCATCGAGTATGGTATCTATCTGCGAGAAGGATAGTGATAGGTTGCCGCAGCCACTGGCATCTCTTGCGCTCTCTTCCTGCACCCCCTTGCACTATTCCTCCCTCATTTACCAGGGCACATATCCTGCAAGGCCACTGTAGCTGTTGGCAGTCTATCACCGCGTATGAAGAATCTGCGGAGAATGTCTCCCCCACAAATGCCGAGATTGGGCAAATATCATGTCTATTACATTCTTGTCACAACTGAGTCTAGCTCACACTTCTATCGTTCCTCCTTCCGTGTATGTTTGCGGTGTTGCCACGATGTGTAAAATATACCTGTTACGGATCCCCGAAAGGCTAGGCCCTAACCTACCAGTGGCTTATGTCAAGTTTGCCCAATGTAGATACTTTCTCTTTTCCTTTCGCTTCGTCTTCTGTAGGATCCTGCAGAGAGGGGCAGTATATAGGTCGCATGGGAGTTGGTGAAATCGACTATCGTGGTCTTTTGGCGGAGTTGGTACTGCCCAGTGTGTAGGCCTCAAAGATTCATGGACCTACCCATGGGATGCCTGACATCTTCTACATGTATATAGTTTGACTGGTTTAGATAGCAAGAACTCCTATAATACTAACTTTCCAGCATTGGTCTCATTCTACCGATACATAGCAGTTACAGCAGAAAAGGGGTGCCTTAATCAAGTAAATCGTAAGAGGTGTTGACAACAAAAGGAGTTCTTAACTTACAGTACGGTGGTGAAAGTCTTTGACGGGGAGGAATTTGAATTTGAAGTCAGCGAATAGTACTTGAGAGGTGGAATTTGAAGTCGATGTAAGTTTCTTTCTAATTCTATTAAAACTGCTCGACTTCTCGAGCCAGCGAATTTATTGACACGCTGCCGCAACTTTGTGCACGCGCACTACGAAAATTTAGCGTGAAATTTAGCGGGGGGGTATAGGTATTTGAGTCGGGTCCTGATAGAATTATCATATGCGGCCCCACTACATACTGATGAGGAACTTCCAATTTCAAGGGACGGTGAAATGATAAAAGATGGGGTCCATGGGGAGAAGGATTTATCATTTCCTATTCATGTGCATTATTTACATGATCGAGAATTCGAGATCTATGAGCCAAGTGGTTGCTTCGAATACCAATAATCGAGCATTGTTCGACGTTCCTTTAATCCGACCTGCGACTAAGCGCTTTGATTCGACGATTTCCTCGGATCAATTCTTTGTAGTCAGATCGATCGCCACAACTTTGCTTTTTTTTCGTTTCGCTGTCAACCACGTCAGTCAGCGTGGTTAGAATCGATCTTGCATTTTTGTTGATGGTTGTTCGTTATTCTACTAATAACTAAACTTTGTGCTGTTGTGAAATAACTACTATATAAAGATTATTGCCTGGGGATCTCTGGAAGGCGGTCTGACCGCAACCATGACCACTCGTTATCGTGTTGAATGTGCGTCTCTGATCGATATAGGCTTAACCTGATGTAGGTCTATATGTGCCCTACCCTTGCTGATTACCTGTAGATGCTCTCAAGGTCAGTGGTCCTTCCAGACTCTGCGTTTGCAATGCATCAATCACCAAGACCTCTTTCTGGAAAAACAATGAGTCTCGACTGATTTAATTCTATATACACCAGTCGCATCGGCGTGATCAATTGGTAAGCGGAGTGCCTGAGCTGACGCGATCCCAAGTCCGCCCGCACAGTCTACAACTAACTAACGTCCGAAAAATTTTTTTTTTCTAGATTGAATGGATTAAGGTATGGATTGGCATTTGCAGAGAAGATGCCTTGCGGCTTTCCTGAGAGCCATTATTGGTACCATATTACGATCTGGGAAATTCCTCCCCTGCTTCTATGGACCCATTCTTACTTTACGTGTGCTGGCATCAATAGGGACTGCTCGCCGTGCCCTTCGTGCTGCGCTCGCAGCCGACGGCAGTCTACCAGGAACACAGCTTAATGTTGGCTGCAGTGGCGGCTGATACTCATCAGCGCTATGCAGAAATCTTGCGCGATGTAGAGCGCCTCATTAATGATCACAGTATTAATTTGTCCCGCCGGGTGTGAAGCAGTGTGTGGGTCGGGGGCTAACAGACTCACCGTAGTTGCGCACCAGAAAGCTGGCACCGCCGACAAGTCGAAGCTGAAACAGCTAGTTCCTACTGTCGGTCCCTTTTTCACCCCTTTGATGCTTGAGGATGCCTTCAAGTATCAGGACCAGCGTCGTTACATCAGCCGAAGACGCTTCGTAGCACCTTCGTTCAATGATGTCCGTTTGACCCTGAACACAGCTCAACTCATGGGACTGGTTCGCGGAAACAAAATCAGACTGGTAACATTCGATGGCGATGTGACTCTTTATAATGACGGCTGTTGTCTGACCGAGGAGAATCCGGTGATACATCGGATTCTCCGTCTCTTGCGGCAAGGCAAGAAGGTGGGTATTGTAACTGCAGCGGGATATACCGATGCAACGAAGTACTATGGTCGCTTGAAGGGTCTCCTTGAATCCGTGAGCCAAGACGACAGACTGACTCAGGACCAGAAGAATGGGCTCATCGTGATGGGCGGGGAGAGTAACTTTCTGTTCCAATTTGATCAGTTCTCGCCAAGCCTCTTGACTTACGTGAAGCGAAATGAATGGCTCCTAGACGACATGAAGCTCTGGCGAGAGGAGGATATCGAAGAGCTACTCAATGTTGCAGAGGCGTCGCTGCGCGAATGTCTGACTAACCTGACCCTGCCCGCCGCGGTGTTGCGCAAGGCCAGAGCGGTAGGGATTTATCCTCTAGACGGGCAAAAGATGCATCGCGAGCAACTGGAGGAGACCGTGCTGGTAGTACAGAACACGGTGGCGCGGTCCGATGTTGGCAAAAGACTACCGTTTTGTGCTTTCAATGGTCGGTCGCCGTCCTTTGCAATTGTCGACACGAACGTTTTGTGAAGTACATATATATATATATATATTAACTAGCTAGATTATTAGGCGGAAACGACGTTTTTGTCGATATAGGCGATAAATCCTGGGGCGTGCGTGCCTGCCAAAGCTATTTCGGCGGTATTGAGCGGTCCACGACCCTACATGTTGGTGATCAGTTCCTCTCCGCCGGCGCAAATGACTTCAAGGTCAGTCCTACCAGATAGTAATTTCATCATGACTCCTCCGGCTCGGATAGATAGATAGATGGATAGATTCTGACATGCGAAATTCTGACCAGGCGCGTCTTGCATGTACCACGGCCTGGATTGCCAGTCCGTTGGAAACAGTCCAACTTCTCGATGAATTGATCGAGTTGGAGAATGACTGGGCACGCAAAACGATCTAGATTCTATCATTAAGTTAACGGTTCCACCAGTCTAATTGCATAGTATAGTCGCTAGTTAGCCCTAAGTCAGGGTGATTTTTTTTTCATTTTTTGGGGGGGGATTTTCCATCGGCGCCGGCAGCCACCCCAGTCCGCATTTTCTTTTGCCTATATTTTTTTTTTCCAGCTTGTCGTATCATACACGATATACTTCAGAAATGAATGACATTTGGTTACCTATGTAATGCCATTTTTTTTTTTGTTAGAATCTATATTACGAAGCGTCGCCACTGTCCTTGTCCATTTGAAATAAAAAGTAGAAAGGAAAAAAAAGGTTATGCTTATTCCTACCTAATATATGTAATCCTCTTTGCTATGATACTATCAACAGTGAGTGACTGACTCCTACCTAAATAATAATAAATAGTTCGGTGGAGCGAGAGAGTCCTGCGTGGTCTTTTGAATTCTAATCAACCTAGGCAAGATTCTGTGTAATTATCAATTTAATAATATGACATGATATCTATTATTGTGCTTGTAACGTGTTTATGGACGTTTTCATTCCTGCAGAAGTATCTATATACCGTATAATTATTGCATTGTTGGGTAGGTTCGGGGAACTCTCCTCATTGAGCTGAGGCGAGGATCTTCCCTATACGATAGTTCTTATCATACGAGGTCCTCATCGGTAGGTTATCAGGATGAAATATACAGTAATATACAGTAATTTTAGAACCCCAGTGCTATCATAGGGGAAGTCAAAGGGCCAAAAGGAGGAATAGATACTGGAAAACGCTTCTTCATGGTTCATGGTTCATCGCTTGGCTAGTTTGCAGACTCGCTTGGGTATATCATCTTTTCATATGTCCTATTTGAATATCGTTTGTCTTCATGAAGGACGGGTGCAGGCAATCCACACCGTAGAGGCTTTTTACGACGTGTGGGTATGTAGACGCTTGCGCCAAGATTGGTCAACGGGAGTCTTTTGACGCCTCGAGAACTACATCCGAGAGCTTCAATTTCTTCCCAGATTCGTCAGTGGATTTCCATGTATAAGAAAGTGGCTGCGGCTCAGGCCGTCGACCTGTGATCGGTTTACTTGGCTCCGAGTAGGCAGATTTCCACTTCGTCCGAATCGTCAGCTCATCTCGTGAGAGAGAGATCGATAGCTTCTTGGTTCGCCCGCTTATCCGCGACACGGCTAGCAACTCTCCGTAGTTAGCAAAAGGCGCCTCCCACTCCAATAACTTTCGAGAGGGACGCGGCGCGGTCAACGAAGAGCCGTCAGAAGGGGCCCTGCTCTTTTGGGAAGTGATGGTTGAAATTGAGGAGGTTAGATTGAGAGTGATCAAATGTATGATGAAGGTTTCCACCTCATCCTTTAGTCCCATCCGTGATGGAGGTTGTGTGTGGGGAAAGTCCGGCAAGTTGATTGAGAACTCATACTCCGTTCCCGGAGATGGAGGAGATAAGTTTGTTCGAATCTTTACGCTGAAAGTACTGGCAGTAGTGACTATGGTCCCTGAGAATGATGATTCAAGAGGTGCAAGGAATCCCTCGACGAGACACTCAGTCGTAGAAGCAGTATCACTTTTGGGTGCAAATTTTATTGAAGAAAACGTCCCAGTAGTGTATCCACATTCGAGGCCAGCAGATCTTAAAATTTGATAGACTTCGCCTAGAAAAGAGTCTAATGATCGCACATGGAAGTTGTGCTGGAGATAAGCGGCAACTGGCCGTAGGAGTAAATACTCTGGGAGTGGTCGTTTTTTGGGACTGAGCGGAGGTGGAGTCTGTTTTCGCCGTCGGAGATTTTGACGGTGCGCGTACATGAGTAGAATGCGAATACCATACGCCACAGCGTTTGCAGTAACACCATGCCCGTAAGATCGGGTGTCAGAATCCACCTGTGTAAAGATCTCGTCAAGGTCGACCATGTCGAACATAACCTCTTCTCCTTTACCGAATTCGAATTCGATGAGATTCTGGCGTGTCCTTACTCCCATGTTCCCCATGATTCTAGCCTCGCGACTCAGCTCGTGGAACAACTCATCTTCGAACAGAGTATCCCGAGCTTGAAGAATACGGTCCTCTATCGAATTGCCATTTCCAGCCATGAAACGAGATAACTCAGAACATCCAGTGATCAACCCATCTTTTTTCACCCTAACCCGCAGTACCCTCGGTCGAGCCGGTGCTATTCCCCTGTCTAATATCAAGCTACCATCATCTACTCGCCGTAGAGAAGCAAGCCCTCTATCACGGAAAACGGGTGTTGCTAAAGACAGAGTTAGTATCCCTCACATCACCAAATTCCTGAACATGTCTGACCTTCTAGGAAGCCGAATTGTACGCCAAGAGCCTGTCGCTCCTTTGGCAATCTGCAAACTTTCCAGCCCTTTTCCTTCACTCGCAAGACCTCGATCCAGTATTTTGTTTCTGCAGATACCTCGTTTTCCAATCTCTTGGCTGATTTCAGAAGCTTGTTGGCAGCAGCATTGAAGCTCTCCAACTTCCACCCACGGGACACGGCACTTGTATCTTGTTTCGCCGACTCCGATGATTGCCGAGCCTTCACCACCTCTGCGTTCAATGACCCATGCGGAATGGCCTGCTTCAATTGCGCTGACATAGATAGATCAGCCTGACGAGGCACGTGTTTTGAAAGGAGAAGCGAAAGAAAATCCAGCGCAAACGTAGCTTCCATATGAGCCTGACTGGGAACTTGTTAGCCGACACAAAACGCCAGTAGGGAAGCTCTCGTCATACACCGCTGACTGCATGATTTCCGCACGGCGCTTATACAGCAGCTCCAGATGCTCTGTTGCATCTACCTCCGTCGGCTTTGTTTCACCACCTTCATCATCAGAGACATCGCCTTTCTCCTTTTGACAATCGATTTCAGCTTGCAGGCTTTGTTCGGTGACATTGCGGAAGGAACCTCGCTGGGTATTGATCTGGGCGATTCGAACTGGCAGTGTATCCTTATGGTCACGCTTATCAACCGGCGGACGGAGAGGAAGCATAAAAGAGTTATCCATAGCCGCAGCTGAGTTGATTTGTCTATCCGTGTCTGACAGCGGCGACGGCATGCCATAAGAGAACTCCGGATTTGTCGCCGCTTTAAACACTCTCGTTAACTAGCCCCAGATGGACCAATCCCAATAAAGTTAAATCATTTTCTGCGGATCGGAGGCTATCGGCCCGAGTTCTACGCCTACGAAGCCTTACAATAATGATGCCAACGGAGAAATTCTATTTCGACTCGATAACCGACGCCGTCACCCATGATGAGAGTACTTGCAATCCAATGACAGCACTTAGTGTGACGAAAGTTGGGGTAGATGGGGCAAAGGTATCATCCCTTTGTTTCATCGATCACCGTGCTCTACTCGCAGGCTCTTTCTCTATAGTATCGACGCATCCCTTCGCGGCTTCGTCGAATCTTCCTGCCTTTACCCTACTCGTCCTCCAGACCATCGTCTGCTGTACTTTACCCGCCGTCTCTGGAAGTGATCAAGTCGGCACATGGTGTATACTGCATTCGGAGGAAGATATCGTATTGATGCGGCGGGAGACAGGAGGTGTACTACCGAATTTATTAAATACGGTAGCGGAATAAATGACAATGGCTAGTGGAATGCGGAAAACAGGAAGCCATCGACTTCTTCTTCCTGGCCATATCGCTGTGTTCATGTCCGACTATTCTGATGGAAATGCGTGTAAAGCGCCAAAGAAGCCCTGCTTAGGAACATGATAAATCTAGAGAATGTCCTGTGATGCACAGCACGAAATGGGGGGATGAAGTTGAAAGCAGTCCCAGGTCTGTCGTCCTTTGAAAGAATGATCAAAAACAATCCTATTCGTAGGCTATCTACTATTGTCATGGCTCAGGCTAGAATAATGAAGAATCCTTCATTAACTCTCTAGGTAGCGCGTAACGAGAAAACTAAATACAGAGAAAGAGAGGAGACGAGAACAGGGCAGAGACTTATTCACCGGTAGCCCCACTTGTGCAGGGCACTAACCCTCGGGAGAGTAGAGAGAGAAGGAGAGAAGGTGACACCTCCGGTGCCATTCCACTGGCAATGGCAAGATGCCTGCAAATATTCGAGAACTATATAGTATCAAGGATCTGACTACCAAGCAACTTCGGGCCCTTGACTTGGCAAGTCATAGGAATCCAGATTCCAAAGCTTATGATAGAGGCATGTGCAGGGAACCTGCCATCTACATATATTTCGTTCTTAGGCAAAAATGCATACCTTTCCGAACGAAAATAATCCACGACCCTATATGATCTCGACTTCATTTTAGGCTCAAATTGATCGCCAGATCCTACTCTATCATTGATTAGAATTTCAGAATTTTCTCCCCAGAAGCGACAGAAAGAAGCTCCCGACTAAGTCTGAATCATTCAAATCATATCATTTATATCGGCCTGAAAATCACGGCAGAAGCTAGTACGCTCAGTGGACGAACTGGAACGGTGCCTTGCGTAGGTAAATTTTGAAATGAGGATAATTAAGGGATACAGTATCTACAGAATAGTTGGCTTTACAAGATGCCATAGTAGGGCTATAAGACGACCTCTTAAGATGTCTTGTTCGTAACAAGAAGGCCTCAGTTTTACAATTGAAACATCTTTTTATCGCGGAGATATATCGAAAAACAAAGTACACCATTCGATAGAGC
>NPHW01003394.1:5208-55427 GCA_002240705.1 Elaphomyces granulatus
TTCTGTCCAATGAGGAGGATACGTGAAGCTGTAGCGGATCCGCTAGGGTACCCACTGCGTATCCACAACAACTTCACAAGTCTCCCTCATTGGGCAGAGCCTGGCGCTCTAACTAACTAGCGCCGGGCCGACCCGACCAAAAATTTTATCTTTATGCGTCTGATCAGACTACTGGCTTAAATTCAATATGAATTGTCTCTTGAACTCTTCATTGCCAATAATAACATGGCACTCATTCGTGATATTATATTAATAGATTATGTAAATCCTGCTGATCTTAGTCGCATATGTGACATGCTATGAATAATTATGCAGCCCCGGCAGAATTGCTTACAGTACAATAACAGGGAACGCCTTGTTCGATTATGAGCCATATAATGAAGAACCATAATATTATTATATTATCAACCCTGAACACTTGTAGTTATTAGTAAGTTACATAGTTCCCCACCAAAAACCTGATATTAAGGAGACGGGGACTTAAGAATCACCCATACGGCCTCGATCCAGATCTGCATGAAAAATTGACCGATCGGATAGCAGCATGGCACGAGCTTGAAGTCCAGAGCTTACAATGGCTTTCTTTTTCCCAAGAAGCGTCTCTATCTCTTCAGATTCCTTGGAAAGTGAGTCGATACCTCCCTTCTTCGCCCTTTGCAAGGTTGATGGGTGACGGCATCGTCTTATAGCGATAAAGAATAAGGTTTTTTTTTTTTTTTTTTTTAAAAAGGAGCATAAGAAATAGAGGTTGGTTATCAGGGAACCCTTTGGATAAGAAAGGATTGTGACGCGGATAATTTTTAACAACAGATGTGTATGAAGTAATCTACGATCCATCCTACATAGTGAGGTAAAGCGGGATAAAATGGCAACCGTGACGGCTTCCGGTTCGTTGTACTCATCTACGGTCTCTGGGTAGAAGTTGGTAGTGCTTAGGTCCTTCGCCGTTGACCGCAGCGGTGGTCATTACTGTAGTTACAACCTTGGGAAGTATAACTGTTAACAATTGAACAGTACATCTTGTTTATGTACAGTGAAATGACAGTAATTGGTTTTTCTGGTTATCCTCCGTTCGGTTTTCTCTTACACAAGTGGCTCTAGTTGTCGTTGCATTGCTCTGTCCCTTGCATAAGGACCAGGCATCACCTCATAGGACTGGCGGAATCTTTCTCTCGTTTCCCCCGGAGCTGGAGCAAAGGAGTGATAAGGACAGTGCTCTGAATTCTTCAAATTCTCACGGAAGACAGTCTGGCGGGAAAATGAAAGAAAGACTCCGCCAGTTCGACGGTGAAGCTTGGTCCTTGATGCAAGGGACGGAGAGAGAGAGGAGAGATGGGCAAGGCATTCATAGACTATGGATCCTGTAAGTTTTGCTACTGCTGAAATGCAAAGCGCTGAGGTTATCGGCAGAGCTTAATGAGGCTGACCCGTAGAAATAGCACGGACAACTATATCGGCGGAGCTTTTCTTGATTGTTTCTCCGGAGAAGAGCTTATGGGACGATGGTGGAGAAACAAGACATACTTTGGGGATCGAAACAGGAACATCATCAAGTGTTTTCGCAAGGTTAATAGCCATTAATAGCCACAGCGGCTTCCTTTCGGATGGATTCAAGTCGATCCAGGAGCCCTGGGCATTTCTCTATCTCGTCTGGTAACAAAATACCATCAACTCCAACATCTCGTGCACTGACAAAGATGCAGGGATTTCCCGCATCGGTTACCCTCACGTCCTGGATTACATCAAGGATGTTGCCAGTGTGGGCAGTCGTTTTCCGGTCTTCAAGCCCGCAGGATCAAGAAATCAAGTTGGATCTTTGCTGCTGTTCCGGCAACTCCATCAATGGCAAAGTCACCATCGGTCACTGCTTCATTATTACACACAGGGAAAGTAGCCTGCATAATTTCCAGTGTTCGTGTTGTACAATGTCACGGTTGCCGAACCAGAACTTTCTTCGTGTCTGCAATAACCCCGTGTCGACCGCAAACGGCCTGATAATGCTGGACATGTTGCCGCAATTTCCAGAATAATCGATGCGGTTATCTTTCATTGCGACTTGGGCAAATGTGAAATCGATCTGTGCACTGGGACGTTTCGATGGCGAGACAACGCATATTTTTGACAGGCTGGAGATGCCTCCACCCATACCATCGAGCTGCCTGCCATTTGGATCCGGCCGGAGAACCTACCCTAGAGATTTTTTTTGTGAAATATCAACACACGGGAGTCCCGGCTATTTTGCATTGTCGTACGGCGTATCATACTGTCGTTAAAAAAAGGCCTCTGACAGCATTTGATATTCCGCACTAAAGTATCTCTCGACCAATCAGATCTGCTATGCATGAAAGGATGCGGTTTGGTTGGCCGAGAGACCCCCTGCTTAGGGCAGCATGTTGACCCAGATTATTGCCTTTTATATGACAACAAACTCGATCGAATCTCGATTAATCTCAGCTACATAAGATTGGATTAATCTGAGATGTGTGCGTGAATTATTTAGGCCAGACGTACTATCTAGTAGGTAAAATACAACTAGTTAGTGTATCATACACTACTAACTAGTCGTAACCGAACTGATCAGGTGAGACTCCAGGCTCTACATAGCTCTCAGGGCAACTGTGAGATAAAATTCCACCCGGTCAGGTGTTTACGCACTATAATTCACCCTGATTACATATCGTGGAGTGTCCAGACAGGGCGTATTTTAAAGGACCTGTATCCATATACAAGGTTGCTTGTGCTTGGGGGCATATATCACATAATAAAACCTCAACGTGACTACAGGCCTAGGTTAATTTATAACTAGTCACTATTTAATTTCGAATTTGATCACAATCCCTGCAATGTTCGTGGTGGAGATACGGGAACTACAAAATCGGCAAAATATTTATATCATACATCGTTGACAGGTCGCCTCTGATTTTGTTTTAGTTCGAGAGTAGGTATGTAGCTATCTAGGAATATAGACACTACCAACTTGAAAAGCTGGCTGAAAGAGGCTTGCATTCTCTACATTAAAACACCTCAATAGTAGACACCAAGCCCACAATTTAGTACAACTGTCGGTTCAATTAGTAAGACTGCAAGCCCATAATTAACGATACCCTCTGTAGACCCCGTTGAAACGGAGAAGGTCGTCATATAGTAATCCTTAAACGCATAATCTTTATCATCGTCGTGACAATTTCCTCAAATTTCAACCCTTCTCAATGCAACCCTACAGCTGCGCGAGGTGGCTCGGTCGTTGAGCCTCCAACTGAGTCCGCTGATCCCGGTCTCCAAAAATAACACCTACAGCCCGCGAGTGAGGCCGGCGATAAGGGGCTCAACTGCAGGATCTGCAGTTGTTCTACTCGAGGTACCGTGAAAATCTCCATATCGTAGGGGTCTTCGGGGTCAAATGGTGTATCTTCCTCAATACCTTTTAAGAAGTTTTGAAAGAGATAAAACTGGTCGAGGAAGCGGTATGTTGGTTCGTAGGGCCCGAGCTCTTCGGAGGGATGGAAAACTTGAATCAATACACAAATCCAAGTCGATACCCGTTGCGAGTGGCACAATGTTATCGCTTCCCTGAGACTATATCCTCCACTTGTGTCCATTCGCTTTTCACTGCTCCGCGCGCGGTAGTATTGGAGGAAAAACGCGCCTCATTCGCAACCCAGCAGTCCAGTGGTGTATTCGGTGTTGAGAAGAAAATTCAATATTCTTAGTACATATCGAAATTATAGATTTTTTTTTTCAATATTGAGGACGTGATAAATACCGAATGCATCACTGTAGCAGTTAATTATCGACGTCCCGATTCTTGACTTGAACCGCAATAAAAGTCATTGTCGGTCGAGATTTGGGGTCCTCTACAATAATATCGCGGCCGGAATTTTAGTTCGGGTATAAACACTCCCGGTAGGCTTGCCATAAAAGATACTGTGTTGGCGGTCGAGTTTCTGACGAAATGGTTAAAAAAGACTAAACCACGCTCTAATAACTGCGAGATCCCCTTGCCTGCTGAAACTGCCTTAGAAATCCGGTTACATAGCTCCTCGACCTCATGGGCGAGGATGTTTCTCTGATCGACCAGGAGAACCCAATAATCGCATGGTCGAATAGTGAAACAGACCATGTGAAGGCCACGAGAAGGACCTCTATGCTTTAAAGCTAGAGGTTTACTCCTGAAGAAGGCTCCCCCCTTCAAGGAAGAAGGACCGGATGGCTTTAGCAGCCAGATCGGTGTAAAATTAATAATACCTCCTCACCAAACAGCAGCGAGTTCTTTCAAAGTCGATTTGATCTCCAAATGTTTCGATAGGTGGTGATCCACCCCGCTCCTCTCGTATTTCGAATATAGAATCCAAATGTCGAGAGACTGAAATCTGATCGAAAAGGACCGTTTCGGCTTCGTGTGATTTTGTTTTTGCATTCATCGACGCAGAACATGTTCGGAAGAAGAAAACAATTACTCCACCGTTCCTCTGTTTTCCTCCCCTATAGGGAGGTGATGTAAGAGGCGATTTTGGACGTAAGGGATATGACCGCTTGGATGGAAGGGCGGCATTAGTATATCTAGGTACACGACAAAGGTGTTGCAATTGCGTGCTAGTTGCTGTATCGCAACTCTTCCCTATACCACTGGGGCCAATTATTGCCGCAGAAGGCGCTAGATGCTTATCTGGATCGTATGCTGGCTTCTCCACCACCGGCCTCATCACGGTGAAATGCGGCTTCTAGAGTTACTTCAGAAAATGAGTCTTCCGATTCGTACGGTCATTCGGAGTGGTAGCAGAGAATTCCTATAAGTTGCAGGTCAATTATGTGGAGTCGATGTCAGTTTATAACACATTTCAACTCTTCTCGACACAATGCTGCTATCCAAGTTTGAAGTTGAGAATATTTGGACTACTAAAACACGATGTAATTTTCTGTATCTTTGTCATGGACCACAAGGTTAAAAGGCAAAAGATAGACAGTAGTGGCGAAAGAAGCATGGAGTAGAAGTCTTTTAATTGACTGTCGAACTGATCTCGATCAAATCGATGCGGACACCTTTCCTATCCCGTACTCAGTGTCTCTTGTCTCTCGGAGATATGTATGTAACAGCTGCCGCGAAAGCTGTGTTAGCTGGCTGTCTGATATTTACAGTGGTATGAAAAGGGGCACAAACCTCTGTTACCTCTGCTAGTTGTGTAAGGTCGTCGCATGCATTCTTGTTAGCCGAGTTGGCCCTCTGATATTTGGACAGTTGTCGGATCTCTCGAGAAATGGTGTAAAACCATGTCGTGAATAGGTCTTCTGCCTGTAAGCTTGCTTTAGACGTTTTAAGCGGAGATGCCATTAACTTGGTCTCGGTAACCCAGCAAAGCCATTGATTAACTTATTAACTTATCTCAGGCCATTAACTATGTATAATCGGCGAATAAATTAGGTATCATACCTAACGGTCCTCAGGCGCCAAGCCCTTCCCATCCTAGCGCCTTACTGAGGCTGTGCATCTAACTCGCTATTTTCATTTCTAGACTCGCTATGATGTGACCACTTAGTACTGACACAAAGCCTTATAACATAACATTATACATACCTACTTGTGGGGTAGGAGCCACATATGAAAATTTCCAAGTATTCAACCCACGGCTGTCGCAGCAAAAAGCGACCGAGGCTGTCCAAAGCTTAACAGTCGCCTAGTCGTGAACAGGTATATAGGGCTCAGGCGCCTCCCAGCTCCTGCCTTTCCACCTACCTTTCCACGCTTTTCCTTCGATACAACCAGGATGCGGCCGGGATTATTTACAATCGGGATCCTCCTCTTTCCATCCATCCAAAAAAATAACCCCTTTACCTCCGTGCGTTGCCCATAATGTTGTGAAGGATATTGTCCAAGAATACTCAACTCCGAAATTTTGGTGTTCTCTGTCAAATAGAGTAAAGCTAAATAGTAGCGGCCGTCGAATCGGCGTTGATGTACGGAGCCACTTACCTAAAAACAACACTAGTGTAACTGTAACTGGATATACCATTAATATAAGCGCACCGAATTCCATATCTCGAAATATACCTGGGATGAACGGAATTTTTGCAATCCGAGAGTGAAGATAACAGAAAACGAAATTAGCGGGTATACAGGTAATTGCTTACGCGGCGTAGATAAATGAATGGTCACTAATAGCCCAGAGCAGACATCAATGACGGCGGTTCTTTGACCAATTGACAGTGTAGATGACGTGTCTGTTGCTCTGTCCCTCTGGGTCCCATAAAAAACATCAGACTCCTAATTCGCACCCTTTGAGAAAAAATATCAGATCTACGTCTCTTAAGTCTTAACTAACTAGTTCCATCTGACTGACATATTCAAAAGCACTATAACTCTAGGTCGCATGGGAGTGATCAATTGCCATCGTAATCGATTATCGTGGTCAGGTCTTAAGATTCATTGACACCTACCCATGAGATGTCTAACATTACTAGATATTAGTACCTACTTATGTCCTAGCCAACCTGTATTTAAAAGGATTGTCTTCTGTATCGTATCTATGTAGGAGAACCTAGTGTAGGGTTGAGAATGGCCTCAAGGCTTATTCTCTCCTTCCCCAACATAACTAAACTCCATGCAACAAATCCTCACTCAGCTGGCCAGTATCGACCTAGTTTATTGCCATACATTGATACATACCAGTATGTGTTCCTGAACCCGTTGTAATGTACATACGAACCTGCATTCTTTAACAGTGCCTTCTACCCTAAAACCTAGTACTCTACTAGCTGGCAGTGGCACAGCCTGAAAGGCGCCACTGAGTTAGTGGACATGTAGGAGGAGACTATGGCTATAGATCCACTCACTTTGTGATTCTTTTATTATTGGCCATTGGATTATTATTCTTACTTATTAGTA
This sequence comes from Elaphomyces granulatus, assembly GCA_002240705.1. Classification (NCBI taxonomy): domain Eukaryota; kingdom Fungi; phylum Ascomycota; class Eurotiomycetes; order Eurotiales; family Elaphomycetaceae; genus Elaphomyces; species Elaphomyces granulatus. The sequence goes on from NPHW01003394.1 coordinate 12,089, forward strand.
TGATAGGCGATTTTCCTCACACTGCTTGTGGCAGTATTGTTTCTAAGTTCGTTCCGACTTCTCTCTTTCTTTCTTGCCTCAACTTCACCTAGCTCGGGTTTCGTTCGTTTTTAATAATTATATCCTATTGATATACCATAGGTCAAGCATTCGTCTTGATGTGTTCTTGAAAAATTCAACTCCAGATTAATGAAGATTAGTATTTTATTATCAAGAACAGACTCTATACTACTACTCTAGGGGGCCTTTTTTTATTAGACGTTGGGGACGCCCATCGTCACTTACTTTAAGACCACAGACTTCCTATGAATCTAAAATGTCATCGGTTAGTACTACAGCTTGATTGCGTTGTTACGGTATTGATTTAAAAAGTTTGCCACAGCACCGTAACAGAAGCCGCGTAACTCTACTCACCTAAGTAGATAGCCATTCTCTTCCTCTCCCCACCTCTCTCTTTCTTTTACTTTTTCTTGCGCTTTTTTTTTAAGTCGTCTCACCGCTAGTTATTCGGTAATAACCGATCTAAGCCACTAGTAGATCCTTTCATCCGCCTGATATATACACGTCTGTATGATGATGATAATGATGGGGTGTGGAATGGTTTAATCCAATAATTAATGGACCTTGACTGTGCTTTCCTCGGGACCTCGTCTTATCATATCTTATATATAAGACAGCCTGGATGTGACCTGTGCCGACGGTGAAACTTCCACCATATAGACATGCTTTTGCGAGTTGGAAAGAGAAAACTTGGAGTATGTAGGTATCAACTCACTCAAGTGAAATCGACGTTGACGATGTATCATAGTACCTACTAGTGAGAAGAAATGAAGAACGATGGAAATCACGAAGAAAGACTAGCAAAAACGAATCGAGAGGCTCTGCAGGGAAGAACTGCGATGGATGCATAATAATATGCTTGGTAGTAGACCCTCTGCTTTACCACTGAAGAGATCTACACATTATGACCTTTTATTAATAAGTAAAAGCTTATTTCTTCCTTCTCGTTCTTATGATATCCTCCTCGTCTTTCTTCCCGTGTCCCCACTTCTCCTTTACAGACAGCCTTGCGACCGCCGACGTGACCCTAGAGCAAGTGACGCAAGGCTCTGGTGTAGTCTTATAATAGGCATTGGCAAGTACCAGTTTCCACATGCATCGTGCTGGCCAGTTTATGGATACAGAAAGTTGTTGTTTTTGCCTCTCTTACTATCGTATTACATCATTACGTCGTTGCTTGCGTAGCTGGGGCGGGAGTAGAAGAAGAGAAAGGGAAAAAGATGAGCGAAACCAATATTGAAGTAAGTAATAAAAACGGGTAGAGATAGAGATTCTCCTCTCTGCAAAGTGGCATTAATTGCCCGTCCAACGATCAATTATGGATACCCGTCTGGATTGTCTCATATCTCATGCCATTGTACGTCGTACGAAATGTTTTTATTTAGGTAGATGACTGGAGCTTCTCATGTATGAATTTAAACAGAGTCCCAGATGTGACATGTGCATATACAGTAGTTCACTTTATCCTCTGTTTGAGGAGAGTTTTAACAATTCAGCTTCATAAAATTAATAAATGTAACTTCAAAACATGCAACGGTCACCGGATATGTATATAGATAGGCCTGGAGTACTCACTCTATATATGCATGAACGATGCCAATAAACTCAATCAATCAGAGAGACAAAGATATATCATATTTAGGGCCCCCTGAGTGCGGATAAATTCCGACAGCCTGGTGATGTGGGATTTTACTACCCCATAATTGCACCCTAATAAAGATAGATAGATGGTTACCTTAGGTAGTTACTTTGCTCGGATGGGAAAACGATGATATATATAGGGTTGCATTTTGGACCAATATGTCTTTACTTCACGAATTCAAGTAGCGAAACCGGTACCTATATGCCAACGTCATCACCCTGCCTTATAAGTGGATATATCATACCCAGAAAGTTTCGGGGTACTGCCATATATAAGCACCCTTGTCGCGTTTAGTTATATTAAAGGGCAAAAGCAATCAAATATGTCTTGAAAAGAAGAAGAATATCCATAAGTTCGTCAGGTTGTCTCTCTCTTCTCTCGTCTCAGGTTGCAATCTGGCAGAAAAGAGGAGAACAGGATGGCTCCTGACTCAGATGGTTAACCAGCAGTCCGGTCCAGCCTACCATTGCCCTGATTGGAAACCGGTCGAATTATTATGATAGTTTATTTGACTCGGTAGTACTAAGTACGTAGGCACAATCCTGCGGAGATTTAAGTGAGCTGTCGGGATAATGATTGGACATAGATATCCTACCGGTATTTACTTTCCACTTAAGGTTACCTCTCCTACTTATATAGTGCTGTAATATATTACTACCACTACTCTATACTACTACAGTAGTATGTACCACTTCGACACTTCATCCTCTCCAAGTGGGATGACATGATTATATTGTATACCTACATAATCGTTGTACAAAAGACTGTCCTGTCTATACAGGTGGTCGGTTAGGTATACGTATGCACATGCATAGTTATCGGCCGAGGGACAATCCACTATACAATTATTAAATGTATGTGGATGGATTGGAACAAGAAGAGGCTCAAGGGTGATATTAGTGTGGTTTTTCTTATTGGGGATGTCAGGGATTATTTGACTGATGGAGTATAGGTAGTTATATGATATGCAGGTGAGTGTAATTGATGATAACAAGCAACTGCCATACAATTAACCACCCACACATATATACCTAATGTGGGAACAAATAAAAGCATGTACCAAATATAATATTAATATGTACATACCTCCTTTGAAAGGGGCAACTTGGTAGTTAATTGCCCTTGGGTGAGAAGTCAATTGCTCCTGTACATAGCACTGAGACTATGTTCCTGTATTATTTGAGGAATCAACCACGTCTTACGTATTACTTAAATTCTGAAGTCGTCAAGTGTTTCCATACATACATATACATACATGAAAGGGTTGATCTATAGGTTTTCATGATGCCATTGTCGAGAACGGCCCCCGCCTGGCGAAGCCCTGTTCATCCTCCAGCCGCAATGGGGTTAGTGCAGCTTCCAGTTGGCCACACAATATGCGCTAGTTCCTGTTCGAGTCAGATTGCCAAGACCTTAGCGACAGCGATTGCGCGTCTCTGTCAGGGAACACGCAATGACGGCAGGGTCGTCGTCTGGCATTTGGTGGTTTTCTATGTGTCGTGATTGCCCGGAAGAAAACGGGAATGTGGGATGGTCCTTCGTTTTTTCAATAATAATGTCGTGCTATGAAACGTTAAGCAACTCGGTATGTATCGTGTTGTAAATGCGTCAATACCTGTAGGCATACAACAAGGCACTAATAAACGAAGTAGGGTATCCCTCTAAGGATTCGGTAGTTTTTCTGTTATTATTACTATTTCGCTTGTTATTACTGTTACCATTACTATCTGGTCCATTTGAGTCTCAAGACACGTACGGAGGCATATGGTAGAGTATATACTATGGAGTGATCTATAGACAGAGGATATAACTCATTCCAGTGCAGGCTATGACTATACGAAGGAGGACTGCCTGAACATGGTTATAACTTGGCTCTCGGTGTCCCTTGGAACAGTAATATTGAGCGTATTTCTTTGGTAACAGCATCGGGACGGCCAGGACGGTCAAAACAGTTACCGCTAGAGCCGCTTTCCTGAAATCCCATCCCGAGCTTGGGGCTGGTTCATTGTGTGCTGTTTTAAATTGTTAACGGTATAATGATGATCTGGAGGCGGACTTAGGCTCTTATTATGTAACGACAAAGGGATCGCACTCCATTCGCTTGTTCACTGGAATTGCCGATGACTTTAAAAGCGTGGATGCATATTTTCCCATAGTGCGGAACAATTGGCACGGATTCATCTGTCGGATTCCGCACGCAATAACATTGATATGAATCAATCGGCGAAGCTCTGGTAAATGCAATGGCAACGGTGACCGGGGTTGTTTGGAAAATGATGATGGGGTATATAGGAGTAGGGGATGTTTAGTTTTCTGTGTCCGGGCTGTAGATAAGAACCCCAGACAAAGTCGAACAGTCTTATCAGAACTTGCCGTAACCAAGGGATGCAAGGTCAAATCCCATCCCGTTCGACGGCCTGGGCCGGGAGCCTGGAGGGAAGGAGAAAAACAGCGACGAAAGAATCGAATATGTAGAAACAGCAACAACGAACCAAAAAGGAGTCAGAGGAAAATACTGGAGACAAGGAGCGGACGATATATGTATGATATGTGATATCATATATTATATGTAATAATGTAAGTAGAAAATGGTGACAAGGATAGGCGGTGCACAACTAATAAAACCATCCCGAGTCCCCGATAGAAGAATAAGGTCGGAAGCCGTCCTGGTGGGGGACTCCTTCCCAATAGTGAGTGGTTGACTTATTATTATTAACCAGAGGTGTCCTCATGACTGGGGAGCTGAATCAAGATTTGAGGGGCTGGACTTGACATCGAAATATTCCAACTACCTACCTAGTAACTAATAATGAAAATTGTAACAAAAAGTCGAGGAATTCAGTTCCCACCGGACTGTACTCGTTGGGTTGCTCTGACCGGGAAAGGACTGTGATGTGATACTCTGGATATCAATATGTACAGTAATGATATTGAATTGGAGGACATAACAAGCCTTTTTGTTCAGTTGAGTTTAAGACCAAACCGGACTAGGGCTCCAGTTTTTTTTTGGCAGAAACGACGGTACGATGTACGTATGTATGATAGTCGCGGCTGTGACTAACTAGTGTCATAGATAGTTAAACACAAATGGGGGCCAGGCAACGAGTTCGTTCGAAAGAGAGGGGATGGATTACGTATGCTGTGCTGGCATTGCTTGCGTTGCTTGCGTGGGTCCAGACGGGGCCAGACACACGCTTGGCAACGGTCATCTCGAAGTCCTCGGGATGATGAAGATGATGCCGCTGGTGGATGATGATCGTAAGATGGAGTATGACCCTCTTCTGATCGGGGAGTATATCAGTCTATGATCATATAAAATTATTCATCTTCTTCTTGTTATGATATGAGGAATGTATGTACATACGTTGCTGGTTTCGGATCCCCTCCCGTTCTGGACATTATACTCCATAATTATAATTGTCTTTCCCCCCCGCGGATTGCCGTACCCGCAAGGCGCCATTATTGGCTGAACCACTAATAGTGATGTATACACCCACCGGTACTCCAGGTTACTTACAATACGGAGCTGTTATTACATACTAGTACTATACATAACTACGGAGTACGAAACAGAAGGCAAGTCAAGTACCTCTCCTCCTAATTATAGAGAACCGATACTCCCCTCAATTGATTCCCTGACTAATCACTGCCTCACCTTCGTCTCTTCCTTTCCTCCTCTTTCGTCCTTTACACAAGGTCTCCTCAACAACTCCCATCCCGTACAGTAGTAGTATCTATTATTCACTCTCTTTGTGCTCTCATTTCCTTCCCCCCTTTCTTCCCCCTGGTCGGTGGCATATCTCCTCTCCCTACTCTCGTCTGACGCTCCGTTCCGACATTACAGTTGACGTCCGCCCCCGCGTCTGCCTTCCGGCCTCGTTTTTAAATCGCCTCTGCGGGTTGTCACTGCGATTGATTTATGTCATCTGCGCCGATTTCCTTCCTCCAGCGCCCCGGCGTGCTTTATCCTTTTGCCTCGACCCTTTTCTGTGTTGACGCAGTAGTGCTGGGAGTATTGATGAGTGGTTATTCCCGGTGGTGATCGTTGGTCCTCATTCATTTTCTGGTCATCCAGCAGCACGCGCGACGGGCTGGTGAGAAGCAAGGAAGTCCACTGCTATCCCAGCAGAGGGTGGGGAGTAATCGTGTCGTGATCCTTGAACCGACTGAACAGCCATGACAGACCGGTCTCGTTCTTCCCATAACGGGCCGGCGCCCAGGGCGCATGACCTCGATGTTGCGCAACTGACGGAAGAATTCAAGACTGTGATGCAAATCAAGAGGTTCGACAGTTTACAGGCTCATTCGCGCTCACAGTCCCCGGTTCCTTCGCAGTCCTCGTCCCGAACGTCAAGACCACCCGCCTACCAACCGCAGCAACAACCACAAGAGTCAAAACAGCATTGCCTGTCGGCAGTCAGGAATTTGCCAATCATGCCCGCCGCGCCGCAGAGTACAGTAGCGAAGAAATTTCGCAATAACCTTCTCGTTCTGTCGGCCACTCCAATGCAGTATGAGAACCCGGGCCTTCTAGACGAAGCGTTGTCGGTCATTCCCCTCGATAGGGTTTATGCGGAGGCGGAGGATGATACCCAATTTTTACAGGCACAGGCTGCGAGTCTGGGTCGAAAGCCCGAATGGGGATATCAAGATTGTGTGATCAAATCGCTGCTAAAGTGAGCACTCTATTGTTTTCGACCTTCCTTCAGAGCTCTCTCGCCCTGGCAGTGTGTCTAACCCTCTAGCAGATGGTTCAGGGAATCGTTTTTCAAATACGTGAACAATCCAGAATGTTCTCGATGCCGTACGCCTACCCTGTACTCTGGCCGGGCCCCTCCGACGCCCGAAGAGACAGCTCGTAGTGCCTCCATGGTCGAATTGTACTTATGTGCCAATTCCCAGTGCGGGACAACGGAGAGGTTTCCTCGCTATTCGGACGTCTGGCAGGCGCTCAAAACGCGGCGTGGCCGGTCGGGTGAATGGGCCAACTGCTTTACGATGCTGTGCAAAGCAGTTGGCAGCAGGGTCCGATGGGTATGGAACTCGGAGGATTACGTATGGACAGAGGTGTACTCAGAGCGTCAAAAAAGATGGGTCCATGTAGACGCTTGTGAAGGCGTATGGGATCAACCCCGGCTTTACACTGAAGGTTTGTCTCACATGCAAGTTCTTGAAATTAGTTGGGTTGGATAGGGGATTGATTTGCACTAGGTTGGACCAGAAAAGTTGCTTACTGTATTGCCTTTTCCGTCGACGGTGCTACGGATGTGACCCGACGATACGTTCGCCTCCCGGATAAGTATGGAGCAGCTCGATCCCGGGCTCCCGAAGAAGCGCTTCTTTGGTCCATCCAAGAGATTCGGGACATACGCCGCAAGAACCTTCCCAAGAACGAGCGAGACAAACTCCAGAAGGAAGATGAGCGGGAGGAGAAGGAACTTCGAGCCTTTTCGATCTCTGCCATTGCTGGAGAGCTTGGTAAACTCCGGCTAGATGGGAAATCAACAACACGGTCAGATGATCAGAAAACCCCAGTTGCAGCGCAAGAAGGCGCTGCAGATCTGCTCCGCAGTGAGCATGGCGGAACTGGACATTCTGGCCCAGATCGATCTGGCAGTGGTCGATAGCCCTCTTCACTTTCACACAGCTTCAATGTTTGTTGGTTGCACTGCTCCTTCTGATTTCCCTCTTCATGACTTTGTGTTTCCTCCTCTCCCTCTCTTTTTTGGTTTTCTATGTTTTACCATGTTTTATCCGAGATACCCATCACGCAAGAGCCACACCACAACCAACAAGCTATATCGGCTGGTCCAATTCACGACGGGGGCGACAACAACTATCGTATTTAGAACTGCGTCTGCACAATTCGCCTCAAGTACTCTTCTTTCATGCCTTTTTTACTTCCCTTATTCTCACCAGCTCTTGCCAATGGCATCGCTGCGACTCTACAACTACTTGCAAGATCAATTGATAAGAAATTTGCATCTGCATGGTTTTGCTCTGTCGAGTTTCTCTTACCCTGTCTAAATACCTAAGGGTTGTGGCAGAAAAGTTTGGGCCTCGTCCCTCATGTTACCAACCGACTCCCAAAATGACGCTATGCTTTCCTTACTATTCGATTTGGTTTGGGACAGTACAGTTGCCTTACTCTTAATTTTCTTCTTTACCTTTCCTTTTTCCCTTTTCCTTTTCTTTTATATATATATATATTTACGGGGAAATGTTTATTGGAAGGGGCGGCGCGCGAAGCATGGTGGAAACGATTGAGACAACCTGACATAACAATATTGTGTCTATGAGCGATGAATGGACTTTTCCCTCGCCTTTTTTTATTATTTTTATTTTTACTTTTCTATTGTCTGGCTCGCCTTGCCCTTAAAATTCCTTCATCTTGTTACATATGGAGTTATTATTTACATCTTTAGCATAGGGAGTTACTCTGGGTCGGCGAATTGGAGCATTATCCTGTATCTTTTTTTGGGGGGGGTTTTGGTCTTCTCATCTCTAGGAGAATTTTATACACTCAAGGTTTCCCCAGTTTACCGTAGCAATTTTTTCTCTTTTCTCCTTTCTCCCGTTCTAGTATTTCAGCTTAGACCCCCATGGTTTATGTTAATATGTGGCTCCTATTATGAAATTATAGTCATAGTCATAGGTAGCCCAGTACGACTGGCTACTGGTGGCGTTATCACTTCTTTGGTAGTAATCAACTTATTTCCTAAAACTTTTCTTCGTCTAGCTACATGTATCATATCCTTTGTGTGCGCGAGCCATCATTCCGATATGATAGGATAGAAAGGTTGATTACTAGTAGATATCATAGATCCGAGTCGTGGAGGCGAATTTTGTTCGTATTCTGTACCTACGTATAAACGCAGTTCAGAATTCAACGAATATTATTCTGTCTTATTACACGCATGCAGTCTTGTCTTGGATCTTGGTGCTAATCATCTGATGGAGAAAAAATGTTACACGAATTAACCGTCTGCCAGCCTCTAGAGACTGGCTGCGTAGTATGGAGGAGTATGTTTTTTTTTTAACTTTTTCACGATTCAATGGGAAGGGAAAAAAATATCTCAGTTGAGGCCGAGTTACTTGAAAAACTTCGTTTTAACAACTATTGTACGTACAGTGGTCAATTGACGAAAGAAAGAGAAAATCGTCCGTGATAACTTATAACGTTATCCTCATATTGCACTGTGCAGCAAGCAGATGTCTCTGTCGGAGTTTTTCAAGTAATGATTTTATGTATAGAATGGCAAGGACGTGGAAGGGGCCATTTTCGGGGGGTTTTTTTTTTTTGGATGCAGCTCTATATGCGACACGAATTGCTTCAATTATTAAATCCTATCATAATCCCAATCGCCATCCAGACTTGCGCCAGTCTTCCTTCACATCGGTTTCGAAACTCGAGAGACTCTCTCTCGCTGCTTGTCTCTACAAAATCATTCCGAGTTCTTACCTAGAAAGTTGCTGTCTGCGGACAGAGAAAGGATCTAAGATAAAGATAAGATTGTCGATTTAGTTTCTCCAGCAATGGCCAAAGATCCCAATAGGTCGTACTGGACGCTTAATCCTCAGGAACGATGCTCTTCTCAATCAGTTTTCCAACTGGATAGACTGATTTTAGAAGAAATTACTGACAGTGACCTTAATGATCGGACAGGAGTTCTCCAAGTAATTATCCTGTGTCGAGCTGGAGAAGAGGCTTGTCTTCAAACTTCGATGACACATGATAACAAGATTTCATATTGAAAATCGTCATTGGTGGGTAGACAGGGTAAATAGCTCTTTCTGTGCAGAATGGATATTCTCTAATACCGTGTGCGGTGTACCAGAGAAGGGTGATTACAAATGAAGTTTCCATCCTATTCTGAAATAGAAAAGGAGGAAAATTGTGGATATTGCAAAATCAAGAATTTCCTAATTCAGCCGAGACATCGCGGAAGCAAACTGTTCAGGCGAAGAATTTGCTCTTCCAAATCAATGTCTCGCCTCTTATTGCGGCAACGGCTCTGCTCCAATCATACCCTTGATCTGTTTGCTCTGAACGATTGTCAGTTCGGCATCTGCCAGCTCTGGACAGCATCCCCTTGAAGACATCCTCATGAAGCCTTTCTATTACTTTGATTTTGTGAATAAGAAGACATGACCAGCATCACAGACAAGCCGGACAGTTCGTTGCTGACATTATTACAAAAGAGTTGACCACTTAGTCAGTTGACTGACCGCCTGCGCTTGATGAAGCCCAGGCCCACGCATGGCGATGTAACACGGTTCGCCTTGCCAACCCTGTCCTCGGAGCGCAACCTCTATACGAAGAAAACAAAGACTGGAAAAATCGGCTGCCTCTCTGTTTGAGTCTAGAAGCCATGTCCGTTGGAGGGAGGATCAACAAGCTAGAAGGTTGGCAATTGAACGACTTGTTTCTAGTATACTTGACGGTCCTAGATATGCGGCTCCTGCTGCATGGAACCTTCAGCCCGGAAAAGGCTGATCAACGTTACCGGGAGATGGTTCAGATCTATTGGAGAGCCGCTGAATGGGGCGTCCAATTATAGCCCGAAATGTCAGCGTTCGGGATCCGCAGTCTCGATCAGGTGGACACTTTCCGTTTTCCGTCCAAGACGCTGGATCGGCATCACTTCATTTTTGGGCTCAAAACGGACCCTCGAATGGACAGCCAATCGGCCCTGGTTGTCATGCGGCCGCCTCCCCACTTGCAGAGCAATGGAGATAGCCTCGACGAATCCGAGAAGACTGTCGGAAAAAGGGGCTGGTCTTAGTAGAAGATCCCGGTTCCATTTTAGGAAACCATTTTTGGTTTCCTTGACATTGTTCATTCAGGGGATAAAATATAATCACACATTAGATGCAGGCTCTCCAATGACCGCTTTCTACGACTCCACAGCCGGTTCGAGTTGGAAAGGCATCATGATTATTGGCAATCTTGGAAGTTGGTAGCGGAAATGGGAACGAAGCCATAAGCTGAATTTCTAGCTGTGACCACCTGCTGTCCTTTCTGCTTCTGGTCCCCTTTGTCCATGACTATGATAGGTATTCAATGTCAGCCTCTCCTTGGCTGGTCGACTGAGGTGATATTGCATCCCAGTCCTCGAGATGCTTAAGCTTTTGATAGCCAGTGAGAAACGTGACATCTTATTAGCTGCCTCTATGCATGTTAGGATGCGTTGTGAATCCAGGTGCAGTATATGTAAAGGGATTAACTGATAGCTAGATTGTGCTGGTTAGGTTAGTATCAAGTTCGGTTCGATTATATGCGCAGTCTGACGATCCCTCAACGGCATCTTGCTGGGATATAGCTAGTCCACAGTCAGTTTGAAATGTTCCTTTTTCCTTTTTCCTTATTTTTTTTTTGGGTTATATTAATACACTAGCCTCTTCGATAACCTCGTCGATAGGTTTTAATTTTCAAATCCACAGCTCGGAGAACCTAATCAGTGACACTCCTGGATCTGAAACTTGCTCACGAATCTTCCACAAAGAGCCTCATTAAATCATTCTTCAGGGCTTTTCAATTTCCTACGACATCACCGATGGAGGAAATCACTCTCATCTCTGAAAGGTTCCTGTATCTCCTTGAATTCTTTTTGTTTCAACGTCGTCTTTTTCCGTATTGAGAGAAACGGGGTGAACACATTTCCGTCGAGGCTGTGTCTCAATCGCCATTCAAATACCATCATTGCAATATAGTATATTGGAAGATTTGACGTTATTAAATGTATGCAGAGTTTACCAGTAGTATTGCCGCCCCTAGGGCCAAGCGAGCCCCCTGCATGAATCTAGAATATCTGAGTGAACACCAGTCGCTTCAAATTGCTCATATTGTGTGCCTGACAGGCATCTCGGGGAACCCTTGCATCGATCGATCATGTGGTCCTCCGCCATCGCTTTAAATAACCTATGATAGAATAGGGCTGCGGCGCCGCCGGCACGGACCGACCCGTGTTCGAGAATCGAAACATCCAAGTTGGCAACTGCGATCATTATGTAACAACCAGGTTCTCGGTCTCTATTGCGAACATGTGAGGTGAAGTCGTCGCCGACCTCTTTGAGAGAAGGTCTAAGGTCTTCGGGAGTGGTTCAGCAGATGCAGGGATACTCAGATATATATATATAGGTTAATTGGAAAACTTGGGCATTCGACATGCGATTACGGGGTTCCTCGGGCGACATTTGCTTTGCACATCCGGTCGACGGCCGTAACTGCATCTGCATACCTAATACATGTAGTTGTCTAAAGCCTGGCGAAACGGGCCTGCGGAGGTAGGATCCTGATTCATGAGAAAGCTCACGATTTATGAGCATTACGATCGAAACTCCACTGAAGTGATAGTGCCTCGACCAGCTCAAAGCGACAATCTTGCGGGATCTCTCTGGTTAGGGAAATCCAGCGCTGCATTTTCGTGCATACATGGGCTTTAAAAGAGACTGTTCCCGGAGGTCTCACAACCTGCAAGGATCTTTGGAGCGTATGTGTGTCAAGGATCTACTCGAAGTTACCTAGATTGGTATCGAGCTCTCTACGACACAGGCCCTTGATTTCAACCCCGGGAGGTCTCACTAGTATGGGTTTCAGCTCGCTCAATCTGGCGCATCTTTCTTCTCCAAGATGATCAAAAGGATTGCCCGATGCCATATACTCTCTCTCACTCTGACAGATGAAGAATGGACGAGTGTTTTCGGCATTCATGGTTCCCCTGCTTGTGCCCCCATCTTACTAGCAGATGTCTAAACCCGTAGCTGTAACTGGTTTAATTCACTGCGATGCTATCAGAGCCCTCCGAAGATGTGGAGCTAGACCTTAAGATTGAGGCTGCTTTCACCTTGAACAAGTTCACATTTCTGGTTACCGGGAAATATTCAAAAGGCAAGAAAAAAACACATCTCAAACGCTCGTTTCCGAATATAGTGGCTAGTGCGTGCGTGTATTCTAGATGAGTATGCCGAGGCGCATGGGAAACCGTTTCTTGGAAGGATACCACCACGTTGTTCAACGGGAGGGCCCTTGGAAGAATGACGTTCTCACTTTCCTTGCAAATGCCCTCAAAGGTCTCTATCAAGCGCTATCATGATTAAAGGGCATTCAGCGGCTTCCCGCTATTATATAGCCTTGCAAAATCCGGCGATATCGGTGACTCTGAGTTTGACCATTTCAAAATCAAACAAACCTCACTGTGACGGCCTCTTTGGAAGCAAAGGTGACGCCACCTACAGTCGGAAAACCCAATTCGCCATGGGAGATGTCTCTTCGATGGTATCGAAAGGTGGCAGGTGGGGAACTTGAATGGTCAGTCTATGGAGTGTTAGGGAGATCTATCCACAAGTCGACTCTGTGAACACTGAAGATCTCAAGGACACTTTTCTTGATATCTTGCTCAAGAATTTAGCATTGATTTCCTGTCGCTGTCTAAAATTATACCCTTAGTCTATGTGCTTAAAAGGAGAAAGAGGGGAAAAAAAGGTTGTTGCGATGTGAAGAAGCCATCGTCTGAATTCCCAACGAGATTGGCATATGTAGTTACCAGCGAGTATGGTAGCGATTGTGTCAGTTGTGCCGCTAAGGTAATTGCTTCCAAACAGGCAGTCTAACAACTTAGATCATTTTTGAACTTCTGCTAGCCACCTGATTAACTTCTCTGCTTTGGGGAAGATTTCTTGCTATTCATTTCACTTTAGGCTGCTGGGCTTTACCCTTTCTCGGTGATTTGAATTTTCGGCCTCCCGAACCAAGCAATCCATACCCTTCTTTTGCAAGATGACATTGAGCCTTCCGATTTCGTTTCGGTAGTATGGCTGAGCCGGTAGGAGGATCTTCCAAGTCTGCTTCAGCCTAAGACCTCTCAGTGGCTCAAGGAAAGTAGGGATCTTCTCCACAGGCTCTCCAAACCAGTTCCCTGTCAGATGGAGCGTAAAGTGTTCAAGTCTCTTCATCCTGAAGATCGCTTTGCAGGTGTCCACCCACTGTTGCCGACCGTCCAAAACATAAATTGTCTTTACCGGGTCCTTGCTCGGAAGCCAATGGCCCGGGAATGCCCATTTCAGGTCCAGCATCCGGATATCATTCCACTGTTCGTGAGGAACGGTCGGATGAAGATATGTCAGGGACCATGTATTGCTAAACTCAAAGCAATTAGCGGCATATATTATGTGGATGGTTTCGTGATAACTGCTCATAGACCAAATCAGTGCATGTTTCACAACGTGTTGTACATAATTCGCAAAGAGACAGCTTTGTTGGGAATTCATATCTGAATTGGTTACGCACATCTGCTTGCACGTCATAGGCAATGAGAGTAGGCTCCAGCTAGGCAGGCTTTCACCACCTTTTACGGGCTGATGAAAGCCGCCTCGACAGACTTCGCACGATTCTCTGTATGGGCATACAACATGCCCTAGACGCTTTTGGGGCCGCTGGATGATATGAAGGCACAGCCCCCCCAGTGCTGCTTCCCAAATCATTAACCTGATCTCTGCAGAGAGCTTCTTCAAAACAAGACATCCAGACTGATTGTTTGTGTCGACTCCGATGTCAGGTTGTTTCAAAGCTTGACTCCGAGTACGTCTCCTATGTTTCGGCAACGTGGATGGTTTGTCATCTTTCAATTAATAGTTAGTGTCTAACTTTTTAAAGGTCTTCATTGCAGGTCTATGATCACTGAAGGCTAAGAACATCACAACAAGAAGGAGCTATTCTGCATAGAATGCAATCACTATGCTTCAGCAATTAGAAGCACGAGAAAGGCCAACGTACTTTGATAGCGTTGGGTGAGTACATCCTCCCACGAATGGACTCCTTGTTTGAGCCTGGACATAGCAAAAGGTTGGCAGGGCTGGGGGAAGCTACGTCGATCCTCAATTCATATGGTCCCAATCAGCGAGAGAGTGTGTAGTATTAAAAGATGACGGCGTCCATAATCGCGTCCTCAAAGGAGACGATGGCGTCTTGATAGTGACTTCTTATTCACTCACAAATGCAGATCAGCCACACCGCAATAGTGGGGGTAGAAGTGGCAGGAATTACAACAGATAATAGGTAGGTTACATTTAGGTGCTAACTTAGCTGAGCCTTCGGGTTATAATAAGTTTAGGCCCGTGTTTCAGCCACGTTTGAAGAAATGGCTGGCATTGGTTGCCAAGAACATAGGTAATCTTCTAACCGCTTCTCCTTCAAACGTTCCAAATATAATAATTACATCCCATTATCCGAGGATAACGCCCTCGCCATAACACTCCTCTCCTATAATGCTGCTCCATTATCACGGCAAGTTGGAAATCTCGTCCAGCAAAAGGGACAGTACCAATTCTTGAAGCAACCTTCACCGCACCTACAGCTTAGACTGGGGGTCTAAAACTGCGTCCAGCATTTTATTCGTCTGCCTCACACATTAGCATTTGGTACATGTACTTCTAAAAGTTGCCAGACAGTAGACCAAGGGCTTATCGAGAATGTTAGGAACGCAATGGAAGACGTACTGCCGTGAACACATCATAGCCAAACATCCAGGCCTGAAACTCCTCATCTGCAAATTTATTTGGGTTCAAATCGTGGCTATCTCCCTCTACCGCCACTGCTTTCATGGCTTTGTCCCGTTCTTCCTGCTGCGCGCCGTCGGGGAGGTGCCACAGGTAGCCAAGACCTCGTGCGCTAGCTTGGATTCGTTCGCAGCGAGGCTTCCTTATGGCCTCAAATGCGTGCATAACTCTCCGGAGATCTCTTACGGAGCGCGCCCGGTCTAGACATTCCCCAAGAGCTGCACCATCCTCGATTGCCGTAGCAGCACCCTGGATATAGTTAATAACAATGGTTCATTGATTTTGCTGCATGCAAGCACTCGCCTGAGCAAGATATGGGAGCATGGCATGTGCAGCATCCCCTATGAGTACGACCCTGCCACTTTCACTGACCCACCTGGGCAACGGGGGCAGATCCTCCAGCTTCCATCTCAAACACTCAGATACTTTCGACAGAGCTTTGGAGATCCTGGGATCGAACTTGGCATAATATGCCTTCATCTCCTCCAGATCCCCGGGTTCATTCGATTTCCCTCCCACAGCCCTTCCGGAGTGCGGAAGGACAAGGTTGTACAAAGACCCTAGTCTTATTGGATAGCCCATTGCGTGACCGCCAGGGCCAATCCAGCAGTCCGTGTTGTTGCCTGTCATTAGGCCTCTAAGGTCACTCTCTGACTTCATCACCCTTGCAGGAATTGTGAAACGATAAGCATAATGTGCTGAATCATTCACGCTTCCCGCTTTTCCTTGAACCACCGCGCTCCTAGTTCTAGAGTGAATACCTTATGGGCAGTTAGCCGATGAACTAGTAATTGACAGAGAAGAGTATTGGGTGACAGCTCAAGGAACAACCATACCATCGGCTCCTACCACAATGTCTGCTTCTATTTTCCTGCCATCCTGTAGCACAACCGACGGCTCTCGTTCTTCAACGCACTCCACGGCAGCTCCAAAGATGATATTTGCCCCTGCCTCCTTTGCTGCATCGTACAGAAGATTTCGGTAGTCAGCTCGATGGATAAGCCAGTAGCTATATTCCGTGTTAGCTGCTAAATCTGCCTTCTATTCCGTCCTTTTCAGTGAGCCAATCTTACGGGTTTCCATAAGTTTCCATCATCATTGGTTGTAGCGGCGTTGAATTCAGAACTTCGCCCGTGGCATATCGTCGATATACCAAATTGTTCGGCCATGTGACGACTTGAAGAAGTCTTTTTTTCAAACCATAGCTGTCAAGAACACGAGCGCTGTTTGGTGGAATCTGTATCCCAGCACCGACCTCGGACAATTGAGCGTTGGCCTCAAGAACTGTCACCTTGTGACCCTTGTGAGCAAGGCACACAGCAGCCCCGAGTCCTCCAAGACCAGCACCAATTATCAACACCCTGAAGGAAGATCGCTTGCCAGACATTGTTTCATCCGAGTTGATATCTCAATAATCAGGCGTTAGTGTTAGCGTTAGTGTTAGTAATAGCTGTTTTCTGTGATAGAGGTTTATATATGCCTACCTAGGTTGGTTCACTCCAAAGATTGTGAATTTTGGCACTTTCCGCGGAAGTAGCCCCACAAACTTCACTCTTACCAAACTTTTCTTACTGTGCCATCACTGATCTTCCAGATTACGAAGACGTTACACGGTAAAGAATTTGCCACTATGTACTAGTAGCTTCTTATGTCTCCAGATACGATTCAAGACCCTGTAACTGCGATCAAGCATATATTATCAAAACACACTAAGCAAGCTCATTTGCCATTTTGCCATTGCCATTTGCCATGTGCCATGTGCCGTATGGATCCATAATAATGTAAGGACAGTACAAGAGTGTCTGTGGATCTTGGTCCGGATCTAACATTATACTCATTACAAATTATGTATCATTTGAGGAGTCTTGCAACAAACATGTTATTAAACAATAACAACCTAAATACTTATGCCTACATACAACTAATAGTCGGTAAAAGCCGTGGGCCGCACATTCTTCGGGATAAAAGTGAAACATACAACATACGGATCGATCTGGGTCCGTATTAAATCGGCATGTAAGATCGGTGTGTAGTAGTGAGGTGCCTAACTAGGGGGATCGTGCTTCAAATGGTTATGGGCCTCGTGGGCAGACACGAGCTAAATAAAGGCATGGACCAGTAGGGTCTATGCATGTCACCGCACAATGACGTAAACTCACAAAGTTCCTTGAACCTTAAATGTTTAGACAAGACACTAATCTAGTGCATTGGAGTTGCCTGGTAACTTGAAAGACGTACCTGATCAAACCGGGCTCTAAATAAAGGCCACGAAAATCCAAGCGAGTACTATTCAATGAGTTAGAGCCAAAAGAAAACATCGAAGACTGAGGTCAAGTAAAAACAAATCGTCACACGACTTGGGCATCTAGTTACCGCAAATAATGGTTGTATTTCAGATACATCTAGAGAATTCATGATTCGTACTATTTATTAATCAATATAAACGAGTTCATATTGACTTTGAGTCAAAATATTCTATCGAAAATGCCTCGCATCGTCGATCGATGCGCTTCACCATAATCACCGGAGAGTCGGCGGAGACTAAGAATGAATTACAATATAACAATGGCAAAGAAATGAAGCCGAAAGAAATCAGCTATTACATAATAAATGTAAGACACAAGCTTTTTATTAGGCGGATGCTGAATATTAACTTGCGGGAATAACCTCAAGTTGCTCTTTTATTAACCTTATATTAACCTTAAAAGTAACTACCGTAAATTCTGGAGATTCGGTTCAACGCTAGCATTTTAGTGGAAGGCTCCGAGTGGTGGGACATATTAGCTAGTGGGTCCCACAGCTTTCCATCCAAGGGCTAGCGTTGACCGAATCTTCAAAGTACCTCCAAAGATCCAATTTTAAGATTAATAATTGCCAAAGATCTTACGCGATATACGCCAATTTGCGGGGAGTAACTACATTACTAATACTAAAACTACCTAATTAATTTACCTCAGAATACCAAGGCCACAGATTTTGCATTGTTTGGTTGTATTTGGTTTGGATGGACCGTTTGTTGGCAATCTGTAGGGTTTATGTGTCAACGGTTAAAATCTTCCTCTCTCTCCAAATCATAAGATCTCGACAACGACATCAAATTCCATTATCAGATTACATACATAGCATAACCATCCTCGTACCCATTACTAGATACAATTTCAGAGATGTCTTAGTCGAGAGTCGGACGGGGCAAAGCGCCATGGCCACTACCTACTCAAGTTGGCCGCAAATGCGCACAACAATCAGTCGAGCGCAGATACAATGCATGGCATCTCACCAGTTCAAATCATAAGATCTTGCGGTCCAAAGACCGTGGCAAATTAAAATTGAGATCGAAATACTCATTATGATAAGCTTTATAACTCATTCGAGCATCAAAACAATGAATTTTGTCGTTATTAAGATATCGATGTTCCATTTTAATCGTTGGTCGTCATAATTCCTCAGGCCCTGCGGCTGAGTTAACCTTAAAGGGGTAACTCCCAAAGGTTAGCCGCGTACTGTAATAATATAGCTCATTCAGCTGCATGCTTAAAAAAGGATTCAGGACGCGACTAGGACCGAAAGGCCATAGTGAGCCCCGCTAGGAATCGGAAAATATTTGCTAGCGTGAGTATCTAATTCAACGGCAAATGTTGTCGGCTCCCAGCACATGTACACATGTATGAAGTAGCAACGAGTAACAACGATTCAAACGAAGCGAGTATCTCTCGGGGAAATTTTATTTTATTTAAACCTCTGATGAAACAGAAAGGAACTTTGATGATGCCAGCAGTCTTGGCGTGTCACATCGGCAGAAAAACTGCCGAAATACGTGCCACGTGACACATGGTTACACAACACCAATAAAAAAGCGGAGTCTCGCATATATGATCGAGACGCTGCAATTGAACTACGAGCATTGAGCTTGTCAAATACTCCAATTAAGGTGCATGTGGAAATAAGTTTAAAAGAATATATACTGTTGGCAACTTGGAATCGCAATAGTTGGTGAACTCTGAGTACAGCACTAGTTGTTAGTAACACTATTAATCATGGGCTGTTTGCCTTTAAAAAGACCTCGTTCATGAATCTAGTAGTGTTACCCACACTAATTATGTACGGGAGACAGTGTAGTTGTAAACTTGTAGTATATATGGGACTCATATGAATCATGATCATGAGAGCAGCTCGAGAGCTGTCGAATTATCATAGCTTCAAGCTTGGTGATCTACTCACGTGCACGGTTACCGTACATCTTGAAGCTCTTGCTTATACATAAGTCATATCGCCGACCAGATAATTATTTATTAGTACTATTCTCTTGCGCTTTGAGAGATTTCCAGTTAAGATTCTGTCAATATTAGTAACTACGTATCATACTAACTCTGCGGTTCAAATACTATAAAATTCTAGTACATAATTGATCGATTTTTCGGGCGAGACTCGGAAGTTGTCTGGGAATCTCCTTATCATCGAGAAGCTGAGACAACTCGCGGAAGGTTAAAGTACAGTAAATAGTTGTGGGCAGAAATTAGAATCGGCTGTTCTATCATACGTGAAGTATCTATCCCTGCAATAGAACGCGAAATGAAATGGAACCTCATTAGAATAGTATCGCTCCAAGGAGCGAATTGGCCACACATACAATTCGAAGCTTTTGGCATTTGTGTTACGGGCTCGAGGCATGATAGACACAATTGGGACAATATTGGCTCCAACGCGTACGATTTGAAGATTTCCTTCGCAAAATTGCGCAACATCTCATGTGAAGGAGGTAAGTCACGTTCGGCGAGAGCAATTGAGTTTAGACGCGCTACAGTAGTAGTGGACCTCCGCCGCAGTTTTGGGTAATCGTTGTTTGAGTCTCGGTGGAGGGGCCCCACGACTTCATACACAACCGACAGGTAACTAGTTTGATTTAAGATTGCTCGCGCCTCGTTCCCAAATTAGTCCCTGCCGTCGGTAATATCCGGCGGCAGCCACCTGATCCTTATTACCTTATCTTCTGTTTCCCGTTTTCTATTTCTACGTGGTGTTGCATGAGACGAGACCTTGTATTTTATCTTTCTTCTTTAATTCTTATCGAAGCAGCATTCTTTTGTTACAAGATGCCGAGAAAGAAGAGCCCTAGAGAGCAATTTTTATCGAGAAGAGGCCTCGCAAGGAAGATATAGCTATTGTGAACGACAAACTTGAAACCAGTCCAGAAACCCTTTGAAGATGCGCCAAAGGACAACCATTAGAAGCAGCTTGATTTCTGGCACCAGTACGCTATGCCTTTAACTCACTTAGCGTCCGAAAGAGAATACGACGAGATCCTAAATGTTGTCACGTTGGCTGCCAGTGATAGGAGCTGCTGATTCAGGTTCCGCTCATAGCTCGGCCAGATCGCCTTAGATACCACCGATTCTGGTCTACCGAGTTCTGGAATCTCTGCTGGCAAATCATTAGGTAGATGTTCAAAGGCTTTCGTTGCAGAATCTCTCAATAATTGGTGGAAATCCATACGTCAGGACTAGTTGAGCTTGGAGAAAAAGAGATTGTCTGCATGCAAGAAGCACGCGAGAGGGCGGTGGGTTTTATAACGGTCTCAGTCCCACGACATATGTCGACATGTCTTGCTGTTTATTGTCAAGGCAGATTTTGACAAAATCTCTTATCAGAATGGGACAAAGTGAATCTGATATGTACATCGAATGGGTCCAGGGTGCTTTGGCTTTGCCTCAACCCTCTTACAGAGCGGCATACTATACTAGGAGATATATGTAGGATGGCAATGCTTATAATTCCCTCCTGCAGTGAAAACCAAGATGCTGAAGAGCTACTATCTCAAGCCAAAAAATCAGAGCAATGTTAACGAAACCTCTCCGGAGCGGGAGGGACTTAAGCCATGGAAACAAGGTGGTCTACGTGCACGCTCGGTGCTCTAGTAATGCCATGGAGAAGCAAGCCCAGAGGCCTCCCTCTTTACCTGCCTGTTGGCAGTAAAAGATGATCTGACACTCGATCTAAATACATTAGAGAATCGTAGAGGTACACCTAAGAAAAGGCGGACTTGATGCGCGTTGCATCAATTCTATGATATTAAGGCTGACTAGTATGATGTCAAGAATAGATTTCTAAACAACAAAGCAGAAGGGGGGCAGCGGTCAGGCACGCTTCATGCCAACTTGCCAAGAGACGTAGTTGTGTCTCGCCTGCATACTGTGATGCCAGTCAGCATGCTCGGAAGCATCTAATAATAACTCGCTCGCCGGAGGGTATATGTAGTACGCGAGATGTTTGAGGATATGTATGACTAATTACTCCAGCCACTAGGGGCGAAGGTGAGGCATGTCCTACATAGCAGCTCATGGATCACAAAATCCTCTTCAGTTCTGGTCCACAACACTTGATAATCAGGCAAGGCGTCCTCGGTGACCTTTGTGCAAGTCGTCGCCATCACGCCCTTTGGTGTGAATCTGTGATTCGGTATCAAGTGGCGTTAAACAGGAGTTTGATCGATTATTCGACGTCTTTCAGTCCGCCTTAACCTTAAATACCTTTACGCATCGTAACAAACCTTGGAAAGCTAGGTGCTACCTCGATGAGCTTCAGGCCTTGTCCATCCATCATTCGTTTTGGCAGTCCACCGACATTGCGAAGGAGATCGATTCAATGACGTCCTAACAAGAGAAAAGAATTGGCCAGCGCTTTTCAGATGCATACTTTAAAAGCCCCAGAAACGCTGGATCTGGGAGATGCTCACTGGGTATAAGGTGCTGGAGAAACCACTCCACGCGTGGTTTTTGGCGGCCTTCTCAATCTTATCCTCAAAGATATCAATGAACATCTGTTTTTCCGGATCTTGTCACACCCTTTAATCCCGAAAGGAACCTTTGTGAGGCATCCGCGATCATGAGGTTGATCCTCGCCTTCTTTCACTTTCGCACCTAATGGTATAGCAATTCCCTTTCAAAATTCAAATCCCTGCCGAAGAAATGAAAAAAAAAAAAAAAAGCGAGGATCGATATGAGCAGTGCTGATTAGCTTCAAGCTTCTTAAATACTAGTTTCCTCTAACTTCTAGAAGAGGTAGTGTTGTCTAATCGAATACGTGCTCCAGAACGTCATATTTGGACAATGGCCAACAGGATCTATGATACATCCATTGGTGTTTCGTGGATTTTATATATCACGCGAACTTCGGTTCCCACGCCTTCCCTCCAGACAAGTATTGCAAAGAACCCAGAGGGGTCAACTGTGGCCTAGAGAATAGCAAACGCAGATACGTAGCTGACAGAACTATCTAAGACGTCTTCCACATCCGAACTTCGCTCGTATCTCACAAAATGAAACTTCCCTTCCTTGTTCCCATTAGCCGCCAACTCTTCTAAAGCTACCATGACTACACCGATCGGATGGCGTCCACACACAGTATTTCCAGTTTTGTCGATCGCCTCGAGAAACTTCCCCACTTTCCCAGTAGTGATCGCCTTCATAACGGCAATGTCAACAGCGGATATGCTATCGTAAATATTGATTTCACCCCGACCGATACTAGTCGTTCGATGTAGAGATTTACCCTCAGCAACCGATTTGATAATATTCTGTGCAGCGTCCGTGCCTGTGGGAGGCTGGGGGAGAGAATCACAAGAGAGGGGAAGCTTAGGGTTCTGCTCTACTGCATGAGGAACATAGTAGGTGTAATGAAAGCGAAGCCCCCAATGACAGAAATCAGAACTTATGATAAATGCGTTGGAAGGATCAGCGAGGTAGGGAGCAAGGATAGTCCCAAATGCACGTTCAGTCGCTGGAGTGGTGCTGCCAACTATGATAGGGACAAGTGGAGGATACTCGGAGGTGGACTTCTCTGGATGCTGGAGTTGCAGGAGGCGATGGATGTACGGCAAATGAAGTTCAAGGCTATGTTCAGCCTCATCCACGACCGGAGAAATGGTTCTAAAGCTGTTAGTAGATGAATCTTGTGTTGGGGCCTTAGTGGAAAGCAGCTTGGCGATCAGTTCTGTATCGAGTGGAAGGGGGTCGTCCGACAGGGGAGTCAAGTACGATGTAAAAGAGGGCAAGGCGAGAGTCTGGAGATAGAAATGGTGAGATGGCCCGAGGAGAAATATGCGTTTTCTTTTTCATTATTCATTGATTTCAGTCACAACCTTCAGGATTCATTGATTGAGTCATTTGGAAACCCTTACGCCTTCGACAAATCCAGAGTTCTGTATGCAAAAGCTGAACATGGTCCCGAGTAATCATAACCAGCATGGCTATAGTTATATGATAATATTAGCATAAAAAAACTCTGACATGAACAGAAGTAAAGTACTTGTAGCTTACGGAGCAATGATTATTCGGGCTCCAGGAATCGGTAAGGAACCCAGACCATCTGTTTGACCGGCCGCAAGCCATTGATCAAGCTGTTGAATCAGTTTTGATCGATTGGCGGAATACCATGAGCCAGCGTGGGACGCTTTTCTAGAGGGCATTTTCCCCCCCTACCTTGAACTTGTAATTGGAAATTATATCCCTTGATTTTAAAAAAACGGACTAGTTTTGGTTAGATAGGGATGAGAAAAGTGCGGGGAGTGCGGGGTTCCTGGCCTGAGGCACACGATTTATGTAGTACACCCCACAATTATCGGATACCGGCATTCCCGTAAAGACCTCAGGCCCCGACGGAAACACGCTGTAAACTCATGCATCAGCTGGTCTAGATGAAAGGCACTTTCTCTATCTCGCCCATTCATTGGGAATCAGTACTCTCAATCTCCCGAATCCGCCTCAAATCCTGTAGCTGCTGTATTAAACGCAATTGACTCATATTATTATTGCTATTCTTGCTTAAGGCCATGTTCGGCCCCCTTTAGTTGGGTCTGCGGGCGAACATCTATTCACAGGAAAATCCCTCGAGGGGAAGAGAACCTAGAGTACAGCCTCTCTAGCCAGGGCATTAGGAAAATAAGAAAGATGAGAAAGAAGATGAAAAGAGAGGAAAAGAAAGGGAAAAGAGGGAAGAGCTAGGGAATCCCTATCCAAAGGCCTGAATTGCTTCATCCGGTTGAGCCATGATGCCATTCTGCGCAGATGCTGAGACGCGGGGAGGAGGGGAAATCAGCATGGAATGTAACCCTTATTTTCTTACTGCTCTTCTCAGTGGCCCTCTCGGCGGCCCGTTTGGTAGCTTCACGTATTAGAGAGTTATTGTTAGCTCTCTGGGGCCCAGCTGAGGATTGCTATAATTTACTAGGTAAATCTGGTGGGTCTTCACCGAGTTTTGCCATTTCTCTTCAGCCTTGTAACACCTATTCGTACTGTACCAGCTCCCCCTATTTCTCATAGAATCCTATTAGCTAGTTAGAAAGTAGTTATGACAACTGGCTAAGTAGACTTACTGATGGCACGATGCTCAACTGTTCCAGATGGCCGTCTTCCTTTCCCACCATCCACAAATTGATGGGCTCTGCGTAATCATGGCGCCAGATGCTTCTCCAGTGCCTGGAAATGGTTCGCGGCGTTTCCTTCGTTGGTCCCGACCTACGAATCACTACGCCTGGAAAGGGATCGAAAAGCATTCCACCAAGAGGGATAAGCCAAACGGCTCCCCGCAAAACCATGATAGGTGGACGAGTATATATGCAAAGAAACAGATATGCATGCCTGCAAAGAGAATGATGCTTTCGTGATTCACCGAGTCATTTATCCAAGTCTATGATAGACCTGTTTTATTGAGAGCGTCCAGCCCCAGCGGGCAGTGGGCATATACGCTGATAAGCAATAAAAGTCATTGTTCCAGTTATCGTTTTTTTCGGTGTAGCAGATGCATACCGGCAACGCTAGCATTCATGACTTGGCTCTTACCCACGCCGCCTTCGCCTGTTACATGCAATAGTAATTGATTACGCCTCAATGGGTTACAGGGGTATCCTTCGAAGCCAAGGCAACAGACAGTACATGTTCCAAAATTATTGTCTGTTTCCTGTTGAGAGGTAGTCCCTGTTTAACACCGTGTGTCAAGGAGGATGTTAAAGGGCGATCTCCGGGTCTCCTCTATATTCAAAGAGGTTTCAAGGGTGGATAGAGGCTGGGATTACTTGTTCCACCGTGTCGGATCATTGTACAGAGGAATGGCAGTTAGTAGATGATTCGACATCTGAGCGGCAGCCCAAATTTTCAATGGCAAATTTCAAAAAGCCTCGCGAAAGCTTCGGAGGGTCCAAGATAATAACCGGTTATTGACTGGTATAAGACACGATCCAATATCGGATGTAAATAGATTATCCAGCCAAACGCAAGGGTGTTTGCCCTTATTTGGGATTCCGGAATAAGTTCAAGGACGACTTGCTGGGTTACGACTTGCTGGGTTGGAGGAAACTGTCGCTTGCCTGTACTGGTTTTAATGGTATTCCATGCAGGTTTGAGCCCCTGCGGGCTCTGCCCACTATTGTCCCTCGTACATGCCAGAGGAAATCCAAGCTGTCACTCAAAATCCAATATCTGCGCACCTACCAGTAAAATGAGCGATACACTGCGATATGGGTTGTTTCTCGCTTTCGGCCTCCTCGATTTCAAACTCTTCGCTTTCAGGCCCTCTGCGAATTGGTGATCTTTTGGATGCCTTTTTGCCTTTGGCTGTGAGCGGGTGATGGGTTCAAAAGGTGTTCAGGACGGGCCAACAAAGAAGTGTGTTAAGTCGTATCAACAAGCGTGAAGCCTCGCTTGATCAGCCCGTCAGCCGCAATCCCAGCACACCAATCCTTCATCGCCCCGCTGTTGGGAGCGTTTTTGAAAAACCCAGGCCACCTAAAATCTAGAGGTTCTTATCCTTTTCTAATCGTGGGCGGCTTTCCGACCAGCCACTCTCTATTACGACTGAAAGTGCTGGTGGTCCGGCAAAATGCACTCTTTCGCCGAACCAACATACCCGTCAACAAAGCCCTTGAGATTAGTAAAGTGGAATTTAGGTGAATATAAATATGATGAGATGACCTACTCGTATTTAGACAGACTGTCATTGAAGATGGGTAGCAGTGTACGAACTGGTTTTCTGTCGTCAAGATGGTATCGGTGTGCTATCTTTTCAAGATAGGGATCCTGACACAGCTAGAGTTTCCTTGCTGAATGATCCTGACTCCTAAGAACCAGTTTAACATTCAGGACCCTGGTCCAGACCAGGTGTGTGGTACACTGGAGTTGATGACCTCCCGGTCATTGATTTGTGCCTTTTGCTGTGGCTTGGTGGTAAACTCAGTGCCCACCAGGCATCCGGGCTTTGGCCCCAACACCCTCAAAGCGGCAGATTAGGCTATGTAGGTAGCCTCGGATGCAAACTTGTAGAAAGCCCGAAATAAACGACGGAACCTCCTACAGGTTCACGACATTTGGGATGGCAAAATGCCCCGAAAATCTCGCGATGTCGTGAATTTTGATCTTCGCATTCACAAAAATGGCCACAGCATTTTCCAAAATGTCGCTCGAGAAGCTGTCCTTGCGTTACAAGCAACAGTAAACGGCCACGGCTTCGGAGGAATGCATCGTACTGTGAAGAGAAGATACGGGGGCAAGTCGTGTGGAAGAGAGCAAAAACTGTTCTTCCCCACGCGAGGGGAGGTCGCCCGGCCGTTTTCGACAAGCGAAAGCTCCGCTCGACATGTCTGGAGGTTTGGACAACAGGCTGGAGACCGAGAGGTCGATTTTTTCGATAACTTATCGAATTCACCTTTTTCTGTACAATCACCCGTTGGTATGTTGAATAGAAACGTGGATATAAATGACTTACCGATTAACTTCAGTGGATCTGACTTCGATTTCTTTGCGGGTAACAAATCTGCGAAGTGCTGTTTTTAACCGGAACGGAGGGAGGCAAGTACAAGATACATGTACCATTTGGGTTAGCATATTTTGTTTCCTGTATGTATACGCGAGACAAAGTGCGCGTTTTGGCGCGTACTCTGGACTTACACAAATATAACATCACTCAATTTTGCCAATTTATTACAGCCTCTTGCCTTTGCATCACATTGGTTATATTCTTTGCCCTCAATTCATTTAACTAGTTTACTGCCCTCAAATGCGACCATTCCTCCTGACTTTCTTCGGACTCAAGCCTTTGTAAAATACAATGGGCGTCAAACGCAAGGCCTCATTCACGACGATCGCATCTCCGGGGACTCCATGTTGTTCTGAGACCATTGTGACAATTGACGAGACACCAAAACATCTCCATAGTCGCACGCGGAAACGGTTCAGAGATGATCGGCCGGATGACGAGACAGTTTATGGTGAGATTGGCCCGTCGGCGATCCTCTTGGCGGGACTCCTTGATTCAAATCTGTCTAACCGTACCAGAAAAAACTATCCGCTTGCTATTCTCTGCTCAGAAGAAGTTGGTATCATATTCCTTGTCCTCATCAGATGGATCTACGACTCTTAGCTCGCACCCGTCATTGCCCGAACCAATGGATCCACGCCAACAGACTCTACGAAAGTATTTCCAGCCTTCCCGTCGAGTATCGCATACCTCTATACAGATGAAATGCATGCCATTTACACCGGAAACCTCGTCGACGTTCAAAGTGGATAACATACATTGCTGTGCGATTGAAGTTGATCTTGGCAGGAGCCCTATTGAAAGTGACTCGGGTAGCTCCCTTTCAGGAGAGATGGAAATGGACGCCGATATGGATATGGAGTTGGACCTCAAAGAGCAAGGATCTACTCCCATACCCGAAAGATGAGGTCGGCGGTATTGGGTGGATATGACAGTTTCCTTCTATACGCCGGAAATATTTTCGATATGACTTTCATTGGCAATCAAACGTCAAGTATTTGGGGCTGCGTTACGGCGTCGGTTACTAACACGAAGTATCCCTATCATAATGTTTTTCTCTTCAAAAGATCTCGAGCCTGCGAATCAGGAGCAGGAGCGTCTGTGCTTTTCAGCGTTTTCTTTAAAACTATACCCCCCATCGGCGTTTAGAGTATTCTAAGATTTCTGTTCACCGTCTTGTTGGCCTTGCATTTTTGCCATTATTATACATCTTAGGAGGCTACGGAATAATGAACCACCAAAACACTGTATTTTGCTCGACGATCCAAAACTAAACTGGATAAGGAACAGATTATCTTGGATCTGTTGCCAAATTGCCAATCAGCTTTACTTGAGGTTATTCAATATTAACGAAGAAGCCTAGTCCAAAGACTTCCTTTCGTTGCGATATTCGTGCCCCTGTTCACACTAAAACATATTAGAAAAGCAGAAACCTAAGATTCTAAAATTCATGTAGGCATTCTGAGCATGTGTTATTTGAGTTATTTGACTGCTTGCAATGTTTTTTTGTCGTCAACGTGCTTTATTACCGCAAACAGTTCCGCCAAATCATTAGCCCGTACTCATTTACGGGGTTTAATTCACATATCATACCCGTGGACAGCACTATAAATTTGATGAAATGAATTATACGAATTGTATAAGTAGCGCTCGCTACGCTCGCTTAATAAATTGCCCACGGTTTTGCGCCTGTTATTCGCAGCACTATTTCTCGCACTCGGAGCTAAAATCGGCGGCCGCAACATACGAGAGATCCTTGCTCAGTGCTGCGGACTGGATTTTCGAACCTATCTTGAAGAAGCTGTATTTTATCCTCGAAATGGAATAAAATCTTCCTGTAATCAGAAAGATTCGGCGGCAATTGCGAGAGAAGCGACGAGACAGGCTGAGCCAGCGAACTAGGAGGCGGCGAGGGGAAGGAATCGAATGTATGCTCCGTATAGAATAGTTTGGGGGCAAACAATGATAGCTTCAAAAAATCTAAAATGAGTAGAAATTAAATGAATTTGGAGATGACCGTCCACTATCCACGCTCAGATTTGCTCCCAATGGTCCAATGCACTTGAATTAGTTACAATAATTTATTTGGATATCCTGCCAGCATATTCCACCTCTCCACAAAGCTAAATTATTTTATTACCTTGATTACGATTGTTGTTAGAAATTTTGGTCTTAAATTTAACACATGATAACGTATTCCACAATAAATTTATAAATTTAAACTTTTGACCTCCGGTGAAATACGTTATGTGGTCTGTGCGGAAGGTCCGTGCGGAAGGCATCATGCCTTCAGAAATGGAACTACCTATATCATAGGTTAGGTAGTTACCTATGATACAATAATAGGTAGTTATCGTAGACTTATATAAAGGTTTCCCTGCTGAACTCAAAATTAGAGGAAATGAAATTTTAAATTCAAGCGATTTTGAAATATTCCCATACAAAATATTCCCTACTAAAATTCCAATTTCTAGGTATGTTTTGAACTAACTTAAACAAGTCAAAAATGCAGGGCTGCGGTTCGCCGATTTTATGCTTACAGTCGGAAACTTAAATTTTCAATTTCGGAAATTTCAAAGCACAAAGTGAAAATTTCCCATCCCTACTCAAAATTAATCACGCAATGACAAACTCTAAAAAATTCAACTCTCCATCGATAATCGCAAAAAAACAACAACTATCGAGCAACGACAGATGGGAAACTCTGAGGCCGTCTGCTATCTGCAGTCGTTATTAGATCGAACATTGCGAGTGCACACGACCGATAGGCGGATGTTTGTTGGCACTTTCAAGTGCACTGATGCTGTTGGTGTTACCGCCTCTTCTTACCTATTGAATGCGTATAATTTCCATGACTTTTCTTGCTGAGTTGAATGTGGACTCCCAGGACCGGAATATCATCCTCGCAGAGACCTACGAGTACCGTCATCCAAGCGCTTGTGTGATACGGGAGACTGCTGCTACGATAACAAATGATTCGGAGGCTCTAGAAGATGCGGGAAAAGACCAGTTTAAGGTGAACATGACAAGCAGGTTAATCGGACTCGTCGTCGTGCCTGGACAGCACATCACTCGCATCGAGCTCGAAGAAACCCCGAATAGTCTCCTTGCCTAGCAAGTCGCAGGTTTATTACAACGACTACGGGTCAATTCATCTGTGGCACAATAAAATTAGATTCGTAGCACCCGACGACATACGACATAAAATGGCGAATTTATTCAGGGGCTATCTTACATTGAACATTACTGCCCTTAAAACAATTCGAGCCGAATTTGCTGCCCGAGTTGCATCCTAGTTGACACAAGCGATAGACGAACATTTCACAGGCATCCTGACCCAGTGGTTGAAAATTTTCGGCTTCGAAGCATGCGCAAATCCCTGATTAGGTCAATCACCGAGTCAATCCGAACACCCTGCCCTTACTCAAGATACGAATTTGGAAAATCGACCAAATGAAAGCCAGAAGCGAAATTCCTTAGTATCACCAAACTCCCACCAAGTTGGATATATACTATCAAAAGCCCCAACTACTGTTTGTGGAGAACATCTTTCAGCAATTACTTTTGCCAGCCTGAAAACTCTCTGTTAGGACCGGCGATCTGTGATGACAGTTGGCCATTAGGTATAACCGGATGTGTTAAATTATCTCCCTTCTCTGTGCAGGTATGGCCGGAAATGAATAAGTGCCCAGCTGCTGCACAACCAACTCAATATCGGGTGCCTGAAAGCCTTTTGAAACTCTGCAGTCGGGCGGTACGTTCCCTGGCCATCCAGCATTGAAATCTCTTGAACCTTCTCCGAGATGAAGACACAACGCCTATCCATCCGCACAGCTAGCGTTTGGGAAGAGGAGTACCACCTTATAAAGTCTTTCCAACAGAAAGGTGTGGGTCCTCTTCCCTTGGAACTATTATAAGCTCCGGTTTGGATGGACTTTTGAGCAGTCTAGATCGGCTAGATAGCCTAGATATGACATATTCGTTTCTTAATTGAACTTTTGCATATATATTTCTTTCCATGCCAATGCCAGCCACTGGTCCACATGGATATGATATATCCTCCTTAAGCTTCCCAAACGAACTCCATTGCCAGCTGTGATGGCCCGTATAGTAGTGGTTTGTGGGAATCTCCGGAGGATCACCAACAGCCAATATTTGGAGGCCTCGAACCGACGGTCCGACGGATGATCCGAGATAAGCGAGGGTATTGATTCTTGATAAGAGTCACGGGATTTTTAAGTATCACCAATCCACAAAAAAAGAGATCCAGGCCGAGATAGGCAACAAGCCTGCCAAACTCAACCTCCCTCCTAGAAAAAAAAAGACTGGGAAATCGACTCTGCGATCCTCCACGTAAACTGGAAACCACACTACTTCTTCTGCAGACCTTTGACTACTCATATTCTATGATTCAAGGTGTTGATCTCTCGATTCGTCCCTCACAATCTCTTTCCTTCGTACCGTCTCTGCAAACGCAGGGAGGATCTTATAGCTTAACTGTCTCCCCTTGAAGTTGTTCTCCTAGGTTTGTGAGACCTTTAATAGAATTGCCTTCCATCGATATATTCTTATCGTCAATCTGTCTGGCCTGTAAAAGCAGAGGCCGGATGGAGGCCCTCGAAGACTGTTCCCCAACTGCATCGTCCCGGACAACCATGAGTGCTCTTGTATTTCCTACCATCCAAAGATGTTTTGCTAATGACACTATATTATCATTAGGATCTTCTCCAACACCTTCTTCGACATATTCTTGGCGGCCTGCTCTCCGGCTTGCTTCCTGCGTGGCGAGCTAGCGTCCGCTCCTAAGTTAACCCGAACGACTTCTGCATTGCTGTCAGGCCATCTTTAAACTTTTCTCCGCCACAGCTGGCTTCTTGACCTAACAACGCCATCGCTTCTGGTTCAGAAAGAGCTTCATGTGAATTGTGGCCTCCTACCTTACCCGTCTCCCTTACCGTCTGTCCTCAAAATTTCTTATTGATTCGGTGGAAGTCCCATAGCACGCTTATTAGAACGGTGGCGAGCCTAATTCTATTCCTATGATATCAGCTCTTCTCCCAACGTCTTTAGACCGCCATAGCTGTGAATCTGCATCTGTCTGAATCCAAGTACCCTCCCGCCATTCAGGAAGAGAGCGGTGACATCCGCGGTGCGCTGTAGCTCTCGTCTGCCAGTCTGCAATGGGCCAGCAACAGTCCAAGGGTGGGAGTGGCGATCCTTTGGGGTCTTATCCCCCAGTTTCTAAGTCGGATACGAAAGAATCTCTTCGGTCCATTAAGGGATCCATCCGATCCAAAATCCCGGGCGCAGGGCGGAATAATAATGATAGCCCTAGGGGATCCAGTACTGGCCTTAATCAGGTTGATAACTCGGGGGACAAGTCGGACGCAGCTTCTGTGAAGTCAACAGGAAGTAATCGCTCGTCCCGGGCGGCCAAAGTGTTGTCCAACTCTTCGGCGCAAACCCCGCAATCCTCAAACTCCGCAGTGTCGGACGAGATTGTTGCATCTCGGACTAATACTCCGGATCCGCCCCCATCCCCGCCCCTGTCAGCATCCCTGAATCGTGGTCACAAAGATGTGGATGCCGCTCAGCAAAGCGGCGAGGTGGATCTGGTATCCGATGCACCTCCTTCCGTGCCTCCCGCTGCCCCTCAGACTCCGGGTGAATCAATCCTCGTCAAGCACCAAAACCAGATCAACCCGGTCATCCTCGATCTCCTTGCATCAATACCGACAGAGACTAGCGGATCTCCTGGGATGGGCATGGGGGCCTTAAAGAAGATTGATCTGGACGACATGATATCACGTCTTCTAGATGCGGGATATTCCGCCAAGGTCACTAAAGCTGTATGTTTGAAGAACGCAGAAATAGTTGCCATCTGTACCGCAGCTCGGGAGTTGTTTTTGTCGCAACCTGCTTTGCTAGAACTGTCAGCCCCGGTCAAAATCGTGGGTGATGTCCATGGCCAATATACAGATCTTATAAGATTGTTTGAAATGTGTGGATTTCCGCCGGCGTCCAATTATCTTTTCTTGGGTGATTACGTCGATCGTGGCAAACAAAGCCTGGAGACCATTTTGCTTCTGCTGTGCTATAAGCTCAGATATCCAGAAAACTTCTTCCTTCTGCGAGGTAACCACGAATGCGCTAATGTCACTCGTGTGTACGGGTTTTATGATGAGTGCAAGCGGCGGTGTAACATCAAAATTTGGAAGACTTTTATTGATACGTTCAATTGCCTTCCAATCGCTTCGATTGTAGCTGGGAAGATTTTCTGTGTCCATGGTGGACTATCTCCTAGTTTATCGCATATGGATGACATTCGCGGAATCGCTCGTCCGACCGATGTCCCAGACTATGGTCTTCTCAATGACTTACTTTGGAGCGATCCGGCTGAGATGGAAGAGGACTGGGAACCGAACGAGCGCGGAGTTAGCTACTGTTTCGGAAAAAAGGTGATTATGGACTTCTTACAACGCCACGATTTTGATTTGGTATGCCGCGCCCACATGGTGGTTGAAGACGGCTATGAGTTCTTCACCGATCGGATTCTTGTGACAGTCTTTTCTGCACCAAACGTAAGTATCTTCTATGAGTGCATTTATTTCATTATATAGGGATTTTTCTTCTGTCGGGTTTTTATGCTTTATTTGGTCATTCACTAACCCGTTAGTATAGTATTGTGGTGAATTTGACAATTGGGGCGCCATTATGTCAGTTTCTGCCGAGTTGCTCTGCAGTTTTGAGTTGCTCAAGCCTCTCGATTCGAGCGCCTTGAAGAGTCATATCAAGAAAGGCAGGAACAAGCGAAACAGCATGCTCAACAGTCCTGTAAGTTTTTTGTTTTCGCCGAGTCGTAGCACATGTCCTTCTGTGCTACAATGCCCAGACTTTACTCCAAGCATTTGCACAAGGCGTGTAATCTATGGGTCATTTTCCATTTCTTTTGTTTGGTTCACATTGCTTACTCTCACAGCCCGCTCTGGTTTCTGCTCAGAGCTACTAGACGCATTGATACCGATGCTGCCAAACTGGAAAATACCATTTTTACCGCCATATATGCGATCTAGGTCATCGTTCTCAAACATTCTCACTTGTTAGGATCCAGAAAGGGCCACCTGATTCTTGGCTACCAAGTGTACACCGCCCAGGCGCTTGGTTGCCGCTCAGCACATCGCTCTGTGATCGTACTCGTCCAAGATTTTTTCCCAACGACTTCTACGACCACCCACCAAGCCTCAGTGCACCCAGATCTTCGGGTATTGCAAAGCGGTTCCTTAGGCTCTAGCCAGTCGAAAGACAGTAGAGCCTGCGCGAAGACAAAAGGTCTTAAGGCTGCGCTTCCTTGCACATTCCATTTCCTCCAATAGGAGGCATTGGAAATAGTCGGAGAAAAAAAACCATTCCAGAATCGGGCACTCTTATTACTGTGAACCGCGCGGTTCACTGCATGACTTTAATAAGATTGGCCACGAAACATGTGAAGGAGTTGGGGCATGATTCTAAATTCATACCAATTCAAGAAGTAATGATTAGATGAGCGGTGGGTTTCTTTCCTCGTTCTTTCCATTCTGGAAGAAATACGATTGGCTTTCCTTGGGGTGTTATATACAGTACGTAGAATGGCCTTCGGGGATGCTCTGTTGATACTGTTACGCTTTTTAAACATCTCCTTACTGTTAATGTCTGTTTTTGTGTTTTTGTCCTTTTTTTTCAGTCTATCGAATCAGGATTCTCTAATACCATCAATATTTGCCTTACTTTGCAGTCCTTGATATTTAACAATAAAGCCGGTATCATCTACCAAGAGAAAACAGATGGTCTCTCTTCAAGTTTCACTTTGCCTCTCCCTCTTCTGACTTCATCAAGGTGTAAGGCTATCATAGGGTAGGATAGATGCATATATACTAGAGTGGCGCATGGCATGCATGATGCATATCCTGTCCATCTCGTGACACGAATGACTATAGTCTATACTTAGGTAGGTAGAAATGGTCCGATTGGAAATATCATAGGACGAAGGTGAGTTGTTAGGCAGATATAATATGATAGTAACTAGTGGCTCTAACAGCGCCTACTGGAGATGGTGGAGTGGAGATCAATTAATCGGTTGACATTTATGTTAAAGCTTTCCCGCATTGCATACCTTATGACCTATGATACACGAGACATTTTACGATTGAGTTGACATACATACCTACATTCAAGTTGTAACCGGCATAGCTCCTGGAACCATTTCGATAATAGGTAGGTAATCTATGAGGAAATCGGCTCGCTCTACATACAAGTACACAAAGACGAAATCCACCCGCTATGCTGCCGGTATGTACATTATGATAAATCCTTGTCAGGAGTTCTCCTTGATCAATGGAGAAAGGAATCTTGGCTGATTCGTCTGACGTTGGAGTTGAATGACAAGACAAGACAAGCGCATGAAACCTTTAATAAATGGGCTACTCTACCATCCCAACAGCAAACAAATCAAATCCCATAACCTGACTATATATAATATCACACATATCCCGGCCAAATGTTTGAGATATAACTACCGCCCCCTCGAGATCTGCCAAACATAAATGCGTACCAAAAGGCTAATGTTGTGGGAGCACCGCGAGATCCTTCTGAGTGAATGATTCATCATAGAGATGAGAATATCGTGCAGACATGCTAGGGAACCACTGGAAAACCCTCAATTTGAAGAGGATTAAACATAGACTTAGTGTAAATCCCTATCAGTCTCCATCCATCATGATCCGATGGAAACAAGTGATGGGCTAAAAACTTACATCAAAGCAAACATGAATAAGTGTATGGACGTCCTTCTGGGGAGCCTAGCCAATCAGACATTCGCCCGGTGGTCGTAACTCGAAAATCCTGAGTGCCTTTCGAAGAATATAAATCCACTCAACTCGCCGAAGTCTCCTCCTACTACGACATGCATATCTAAACAAGTCTCCTTTCACGTAGCCCATCAAGACGTCTTCCACGTCTATTTGGAACCGAAGACCGGAATATATTTCCGACTACTAACTTTTAAAGCGTTCGAAAAGTGAGCTTTGTTCGAAATATGTTCATTGAATGGGTCGTGGTGGGTTCTCGTACCTTCAAATTCGGGATAGAATAACCACGAAGGCTGAAGGGAAATTCGGTATTTAACTCCACAACTGTCCGGGAAAGCCTATGCAATAACAAAATTCCCACCAAAACAATATGCATAGTGCCATCTAGGCTTGAAAAGGAACGAGATACATATACATGAAGATGTCAACCTGCGATGAACCCACCATCATCGACGAGGCCATCGCAAACATATATAACGCAGCCTTTAATCCATCGGGTGATAGAAGTACAGGGGGGATTATTTCAACGCACGTCTGCAATCATCTTTTATTCATAGTCCCTTAAGTATCGACCGGGCAAATTCACATCCCACATTGGCCGCTCCACGATTACAACCTCAAAGTGGTTGTTCCCATGTTTTGGTTTAATTTCTTCATTATCTTCATCCGACTCGGAGGGGGATCTCAGCTGCACGATGCCGAGGATGTCACGGTATTTGAATGTATACCACCATCGGCGTGGGAGTTGGGGAGATGTGTCGTGTTCTGCTTCCATCATTTGTTGCTGAGATGGTGAAGCAGGGCCGCCCTCAATGTTTCCGTTTACGGCTTCATTCGGGGGGAGAACATGGTTGCTGCTGCTATTGTCACTAACAACGGCAACGGACGTTGCCTTCTGTCCTATTCGGAAGAACTTAGTATCTTCCACGCCAGTACTATGACAACTCTGAGAGCTGTCAACCTTTTCCACGCCCTGATAATCACGGCGTAGCATAGCAAAGTTCGAGTCACTAGACCCGACAAAGTCATCACGTTCATCCTCATTCTCGCCAATTATATCCTGTTGGTGCTCAATTCTAAAAGAAACCCATTCCCCTTGAGATTCATCCTTCCCAACGATCTTTTTGAAGTTTGCCCCTAAAGAAATGTCCGCCTGGGAGCGAGAAATTCGATCACCGGCACCACTATTCGATTTCCCCTTTATGTCGTCCTCTTCGTAATCCAATTCGCGTTTTCGTTTTAAAGATGACGATTTAATTAACTGACCTGACGCCTCTGGACCGGGTTGACCTTTTGTAGCAGCTGCAGCATTTTCTGGAGGCGGAAAGTCCTGTTCAAGATCGAACATCCATAGCCAGGATGTGCCATAGAGCCAAAGTCGCTCACGACCTTCGTTGCTATCCCAAATTCCGCCCATCGCCCGATCCTTAATGCTAGTGAACTCCGCCGGGAGGTATGCTTTTGGATTCCTCCGGGCCCAGTCAGAGTACTTCCCTGATTGAACATCAAATTCAACAAGCCGGTGATCGCTGGTGATAACCATCAAGCATATATTGTTTTCTGGATTCCCGGAGGGAGAATGGTTCTCCCCATTCGTAAGAAGTGCTGGTTGAGATAGCCTTGGAGGCCGAAAAAGCATAAGAATAACCCCAGACCCGAGACGTGGTATTGGTGTCTCCCTCAAACTGAGCTGCCAGCGTTGGCCATCAAATATAGGTTGTTCATCCTCGTCATCTGACGATTCATCATCGGAAGAAGTGGTCTGATTTACTTTTTTTGCTGGCCTTACCGAGAGTAGCTCCCCTACGCTTTCCAAAAGCCAAATGTCAACGCACCCAGACAAGTCTCCTGATGCTAAAATCCTACTATCTTCAGAGAACACAACAGTTCTAATTGTACGGTCAAAGTTACCTAACGTCCCGTGTGAAGGTTTCTCGTATCGAGAATATCGAGGGACACGGCGAAGCTTGGACACATTTGAGATTATCCGAGACCTTGCTTGGGCAGATGCAGGCTGAATCCTTACTAGTAGGATATCGCTATTCGGCCGTACAACGCATAACCATCGGCTGTCCGGGGATATACAGACAAGTCTTGCTCCGTCTTTTGCCAATTCCGATGGAACATCTAACCTCTGCACTCGTAAAATATCTTTTGCGATACCCTTTTGCCTTCGAAGAGAGAATACCCTAACGCATGTTACAGTGGCAACGGCCAAGAAACTGCCATCTGGAGACAATGTAGCAGAGGTGATGTTATCTTCGCCCTATGACCAAGTTAGGTGCGACTCCACGATAAACAGATAGTCCCTCACCTGGAGCAAGATCTTCCCCACCAGCTGGTATTTTTGCCCATCTGGGTTATCTTGAAAATGGGTAGGTTTTCTAGGGACGCGCCATATTCTGACTTCCTGGTCCCAGAAACTCATCAACAAACGGCGAGAAGGGGCCGATGTAAGCTGGGGTAATTGAGGAAGAGGTGAAAGCTTTCTGTGATGTTCTTTTCCAAATTCTCGCAGCGGGAGGACAACAGGTGCGGCATCGGGGCCTATTAATACCAGCAGTTAGGTTCCTGAAGACACAGCAAGGTGAAACATAATATTCAGCACTTACCGCCCGACACCACGACGCTTATATCCTTTGTCTCATAGACAGCAAAGGCTTTGACATCATGAGTATGATACCTTCGGTGCATTAGCTCCGCCCATCGACGTTTCTTGTCACCCTTCTCTCCCTCTTTTAACCGGTATACGACAGTCCTCTGATCAGCTCCTCCACTGATGACAGATTCCCCATCTGCACTCACTGCAATGTCCAAGATATCAGCCTGATGACCCTGGAGCCTTTGAATTAGAGAATAATTCTTTCCATCCCAAAATCGAACCTCTCCCGTCGAGTCCCCCGACACAATCGTGCCATCCGGCAAACATCTGACGGACCAAACCAAGATCCCCGTTGGTCCTCCGATTGGACCCCTGCCAAGCGAGATTGTTCTCAACAGCCTTCCGTTGCGGATATCAAATAGTCGAATAGAGCTATCTGCGTAGCCAGCGGCAATAACATTCCTGCTCTGGAATGTAATGCTGAGGACCCTAGCGCGCTTTGTAGACGGTCTCATTATTCGCAAGAATTTCAAGTCATTATCGGCCGTTGACAGGATGACTATTGAACCGTCCGCACAGCCTGCCGCAAGGTGCTGTCCCGTGTATTCGCCTTCTGCGGGGTGTAAAGGCTTTCCATCTTTTCGCTTCACCGCATTCCAGCATGGCTGTGCTGCCAGACACCATATCTCGCCATAATTTCCCCCGGAATGGCGCGCTGGACGTCCCTGTTCGAGATCCCATTCCGTCACCGTATTTGAGTATCCAATACTGAACAGTCGCAGCCGGCCAGGCCTAGTACCGCTGCCATCCATAATATCCTCAGCCGGATCGAGCGTCCATGTCAAACCTTCAATGCTGCGGTCTTTTCCACCACGTAATACCGTCTCTTGGAACCAAGCGCCACGCAACGGGTTCCAGATTTCGATATCGCCATTTGCGCGCCCGACCGCAAGTCGAAGTGTCGGCACGCCCCGTCCTGCCAGATCTAGGGACGAAGGATGCGAGAAGGAGAGCGCATTTATAGCTTGGGGGTTGTAGGGTACGAAGCGGCAACGATGGATGTCCATGGCTAGAGCACCTGAGGCGTATATTTTGGAAGATAACTGAGGATGTAGGTGGAAAGGAATGTCATCATTTGTCGAAAATAACAACAGGTAGTCATTAGCTACGTAGCCGTCCCAGGTGTCGAGTACCTGCGGTGTCAAGTGCTGTCTGGACTGTTTTGCCAACGACCATCTCCGCTCGTTCCATATTATTTTCTCTGTTCAGAATTCAAACAAATTTTTTGCTTCTCTCCGGTTAGTTATGGGGAATTTTTACCCGCAGCTGATCATGTGACACGGCTAAAGTTTCTCCTAGCTACATAGGTGCTTATGGTGCAGAACCATGGACAAGTTTACGCCATAAAAAGTTCAAATGACGGTGGTAATACATAATAATAATTTGAGAACTTGCGCACCATTCTTCTATATATATATTAAAATGTGACCCGTGCAAGACAGCAGTTTGTGTTGAAGCACGAGGAAAACCAACTTTGAACCTCTGGCAAATATATTTTTAAATTCCTTTACTTTGGTCCATACTGAGAGAAAGCTCCTATGATATTGTATCATAGGCTGAAGTAAAATAATAATAGGATAATCACTAGTTCTGTGGGAACTATTTAAGTTAAGCGAGAGCGGTAAATATGTGCAGAATCTCCGGCCCCTCTAAAAGCCCTAAGTTTAAATAGGTACCTACCCTATTGTATCTTGCAGGTTTGAAATAACCCTTAATAGGCTTCAGTGTGTCTCGGGTGCGTACCTATTCTATGATAATAGGGATCACCTAAAAGGGTCAGAAACGACTCAAATGAGAAGGAATAGTTGAAGTCAAAAGATTCATTTCCCGGGAACTGCAGCTGAAGGACAAGCTATAATTTACTATATGAGGTAGTTACACAAATTTATGGCCAAAATCTACATAATGGATAAATTCTTAGAGGCACTACTCATGATCAACAACTTGGCGAAAGGCTATGATAGGTGGCAAGCACTATACAAAAGAATAAACTTTAGAGTAGTGAAGAGAGGCATCTACCATTTCTCTATGTCTGGCCTTCTTTCCAGGAAAAACCAAAATCTTTAGATCATGTACAACTTAGTGAACCAATGCAGCTAAATTCTAGATCGAACTTTAATAGCTTTCAACCTACAATAGCCATCATCTGATCTCCCCAGGGTGTTCGCATCATAAAGCAATATTTGAACTTACATCGTGTTCCTTTTAAGCAAGGATTAGTTACATGTCCTCTAGAAAAACCATATTCATTGGCACAATATCTCTACAAATTATACTGATTCCTTTAATCCGAGACAACGGCGCCGAGAAAAGAAAAGAAAAAACTTGGATCAAAGTCGTTTATT
The DNA here is from genome assembly GCA_002240705.1 of Elaphomyces granulatus. Classification (NCBI taxonomy): domain Eukaryota; kingdom Fungi; phylum Ascomycota; class Eurotiomycetes; order Eurotiales; family Elaphomycetaceae; genus Elaphomyces; species Elaphomyces granulatus. The sequence goes on from NPHW01003394.1 coordinate 53,000, forward strand.
TGTAAATTTACAACGAGTAAGGGAATATCGCCCCGCCTCTTGATTGGGGTCCCTCCTATAGCTAAATCTTTTTTTTTGTGGCTTGTAAGGTTATATCTAATTGAGATCACAGACATACCGATTGTTCCATGTAAGAAATAAATATGATACAAAAAATCGTGGGAATAAAGCAGGCTACTAGTGTTACATGCAGCCTTTGTAGTTGAATATACTAGGTAAATGTTGGATCACCAATCATATGATATACGGCTACATGCCGTTGCTTTTCAGCAGGGTTGCTACCGCCAGGTCCGCAATGTGCACACAAGTGCTTTCTATACTCGAACTGCCGCCCACCGACTTACCTATCTACTTAGTTGGCATTAGAAATTACAGCAATATCTCCTACATCTAACATAGCAGGTGATGTTAAAGTGCAAATGTCAAAAACTACATATTTAATAAATAGATGACTGGCACAATCCAGGTAGTATCATAAGAACTGACACTAGTAGAGAAATTACCGATGTTAAACTTATATTATATGTATATGATAGCTGTCCTACAGATTTCTCACGCTTAAACTTTTCTGTGGCGCATTATAATATCTCAAAAATTGATATGATTATAAATCTACATCTTTTCACCGAGCAAAACAACACGCTTAGGGCTAAAAATAAAAATCGGGAAAATGTCACGAAAGGACGCGTGAGGTCGAATAGCAACGCGTACATCAGCGATTCAGCCTCCTCTTATGAAAGTCGGTGTCGCCAGATGCAGGCTGAACTGTTTGATAGCACACCTCTATTTGAAGGAGCGGTTAGGGAGTGCCAGCACTCAGGGCCATTGCCGTCAAGAGTGGACTGTGGGCTAATACTATAGAACCGAGCAAATTTGTAACAGATATTACTAGTAGCAACAAATTACTCGTAGCAATAGCCTATAGGGATGGCCTTTCCTTGTGTCCCTGTCTAGAAATGAAATGATTAACATTATTGACTAGCCATCCGGCCAACCCAGCTGGAGCTTTCCTTTGATCATGATTGAGTCCAATGAGCACTACTCTCTTGAATGGGAACGTATGATACTATGTAGAAATATCGGGTCTGCAATATCATAAAATTGGCTTGAAGAGGCTTTGCCAAGTTCAGAACGTCTCTATATAGGATAAAGATACTTGATATCGCTGGCTACTCTCTTTCTAAATGAGTTTTTAGGACTTTAATTAAGTCTTATGATATTAGCATCGCTTCGAAAATCTACTCGCTCTCCTGTCAATGACTTACTACTAAACCCAAGATCGAGTGATGGGATTTTAATTAAAACATTATTACGTATAATTAGATCGAATTAGATCGAATTAGATGAAAGCCTATGAAAGACACAGATATGTGAATATGCTACATAGCCAGTGCATCGCGCTAAGCCGCGAAATTCACACTTCCTGATTCTATGACATAGAGACAAAAGTTTGGAATCATGCAAAGCCTGAATGGCTCTGCTCACGCAGTCTCTCATAAGGAGTTATAATTAGTTCTACATGCACAACTCAAAGCTTCAAGAGGGAGCTATCATACATACAAAAAAAATATCTGGGAGATTGGAGGTGTTCATCTGCTCTATGAATTCGAAGTTAGTAACTTTGGACAGTCATTACTGAGTAGGCCATTAAATCGCCAGAACCCGGCAAAAACGAAAATTCCTGAAAATCTAGTGTAGGAACAATTTTGGTGGCGTGTAATCTACATTGTAGCTATTTTTCTTGTATTGATGACATTAGAAGGGGGCCTGTGAGCGACCTTATAGGTCAAGTTATCGGAGAATTGCCACGTCACTTGCGCCCTGTCCCAGTAGCTGCTTTACATACAAAATTTCTCAAAAGATAACAGGTAGCCACAACGTCCATTAGTTAATATAAAATTAGCAAGTTCATGCATCAGTTTATTTTATTCTGTTTACCAAAGAATAGGAAATCGCTCTACACCATCATTGGCCACACATAAACCGCCTGGAAGGAGCGTCGACATCTAATAAAGTTAGTCATAAATCTCAGAACAGGAAGTTGGAACCCGCATAGCCTATAATCTTTGAAACAATGCCATGATTGGTAACAGGCTAATAGCAGGCAGCAAGGAGACCAACTCGATGTCATGTACTGTGAAGCTAGCTGCAATTCATTGGTCATTATTTAATGACGGAGTGAAAACCGCTGTTTCGGCCAACCTCCCTTGCACCATGTTCTTCCACAGGAAAACGGAGGAAAGATGAAGAGAGAAAAAATGACTTGAATAATATCTAAACATGCTTTAGCTAGGTGATTATGATTATAAATGCATGTAATAAGTTAAAGGCTATAAACTATCATATGGTGGCGGATATTCAAACCAAATCGAAAATCCCGAGTAAACACGACTATCTTGGATGGCTATGACTTGGCAACCACCAAATA